>JANAVB010034418.1:17692893-17882726 GCA_029216955.1 Iris pallida
ATTTAAGGTTTTCACAGCCAAGTTTGCGGTACCGCGAAAATGTTAAATACCACGATTCTAGGGGTATGTGCCTAAGTCGAGGACTTTGTGATTATCGTAGCCTTGCTTACTAGTATGACGAGGATTTAGAGTACCATGATTTTGGATAGACGCATATGATTATCAGATTGTACCTTAAATATTTTGAACATGCTTTCTCTACTTTTGTTTCAGTCATTCAAAAAAAAAAGAATTATTATTTGTTTGTTTTGTCTAGTTTCTTATTATTTAACTTAGGAGTAGGTTTAGCTGATTTTATAAACCTTGTGTAACTTCTTACCATGAATTTCTTCTTAATACAATGAATCGATGATTTTGCTAGACTTTATCTTGGATTTGATATTTTAACTCTAGGTTTCAAAATGGTTCCTTCTTTAAACAGATAAGCAGAACATATTTCATTGTTATTTCCTTCTTGCTATCATTCTCGTATTGAGTAATAATGATAATAAACTGTCTTGATTTCGTCAATCACCTACTTTATAATCTTGGTAAGAATCTAAATGTTGGTCTTAACGTAGAATTAAATTTTATATTGGGACATGAGAATATATGAATTTATATAGTGGACACTTTTCTGACACGTATGCATGCTACACTTTGATTTCCACCTATCTGAATACATATTAATATGTCGTTGATGTTTAAATTTTCAAAACCCCAATATTCTGGTTCTCTGCTTTTTCCAGCTTAAATTCGTAAATTAAATATAAATTTCATGATAATAGTTTTGTTTATATCACTGCACATGTATGTTATACATAGGGTTTCAATTCAAAAAAAAATTTGGTTGAGTCTTGTGTTTGAATTTGTCCAATCCGAGACTGTGTGCATATTAACCCTTAATACTGAATTCCAAATGTTTAGTTCAAATTGCTGTTTTATTTTTCTTAAATGTAATATTTTGAGCTATATACCTTGTGGTAAGTAGGGATATAAATTTAGGTTTCATATTCTTACATGTTAGTTTGTAATAAACATTGGTGGATTTGATGTTCGAATTTCTCCAAAATCCTAAAACTGAATACATGTTAACATTTTTATATTGATTTCAAATGGTTAGTTCAATTTTAGATTTAATATGTAATATTGAACTGTATGCATGGCTAGATGTGTGGATAGTATGTTAGGGTTTCATTCTATCATGTTAGGACGTGTTATGAGCATTGAGTTGGTTATGATGTTTCAAACCCCTAAATTCTGAAACTGTATTATATTACACTTGTTAAATGTTAGCTCATTTTCAGATTTTGTATATAATGAACTAAAACTGGATTTAACCTTTCAATACTAAGCTATAACCCTGTACAAGGACACACACACACCCTAACTTAGTATACGCTGCCATGTAAACCTAACCCTTCCTCTCTATGTTATGTTTATATATCTATATAGATATATAGAGTTTATGCGTACATGTTATAATGTATATAAATACATAACTAAATCTCTACCTCTTTATATATATTATATATGTATATGGTTAGCCATGCACGTTATGAGTAAATAGGTTGTGTGTTGTAGATTGTTTAACCAATATGTCATGAGTAGTGTAACTTGATAGCTATTGGCTTGAAATCCAAATCCTCCTATACACATGCCTACTATCTAACCATATGAACATGTCCACACACCCCACACGAACCACATAACATTTACATAATGCTAGCTTTTCCCTCTCTAACACACTCTTTATATATACATATTGTGATTGGATTCCATGCAATTGACTTTCATTCTTTAACTTTTGATTTTAATTTTCTTGAATAGTATCCCTTAATAGATAATTGGTGGTTATCTTTATTTTATTTTTTGATGAGTACCCATTTTTATGTAGGATGGTAGACTGCCTTACAGTTTTGATGATTTGTTATTTCTGTAACTTTCTAGTTTAGCACCCTAGATTGCTTGTGTGTTTTGATACCCTATGACCGTTTTGGTTTAGCATGACTAGTATACCTAGATGAGACTTTCACTACCACCGTATGCCATGACCCTGTATGCCGTCCATTTTAATCGTATGTTTTATTTAAGTTCTGGGACTTGATTGTGGAGGTTTGACCTAGAAGAATTACGAACATTTTAATTTCGAGGACGAAATTTTTCTAAGGTGGGTAGGATGTGAGCACCCTGAATTTTAGGTTGATTTTTTTTTCTGATTGATTTAGTTTCAATAAATAAATTATTCTGTTTAATTATCCTTAAGTGTCCTTTCCCGTGCCTTTGATATTTGGAGTGTCAGGGATGTTCAACTCTGGAAATCTTCTTCACGAGTTTTGTAGTGGACAAGATTACCTCCATGACGGTATATAGTGTCCCATCCAAACTTGTTCCCTTGTACTCTTTCTGCTTCGCACAACTTCGGGTCGATTTAGACCATTTGATTATTAATTAATTTTCCCACTCTTTTCCTTGATCATTTTTAGTACGTTACCGTGACTTTTGAATTGGGAGCACCAGACCAGTTATTTTCTTGAAACCAACTTATCATCCATGATCTATTCGAGACGCTCGTCACCCATGACCTTCGTGTCACGACCCACACCTGGTTTTCGGATACGAGACGTGTCCAAGCCAGCCTACACCGCAGAGTCGGCAGTAGAACGCTGTCAAGCCCACAAGAAAATAAATGCTCAAAATCGCAAAATATAATATTTGCTGCTTATTCACAATTTAATTTATTACAACAGTTACAACATTTATATTTAAAGAAAATACAAAGTTTTCCAATTAATGAAATGATACAATTGCTTTCTATTTCTAGGCTGTCTTCAGCATGCCCAAGTTCTCCCAGTGCTAAGAGTGATCGCGGCTAAACCTGAAAAATATTGGTTATCCAGTCAGGATTGGAACAAGTACACAAACCGACGACAATGCAAAACATAATAGAAATAACAAGACATGAAAATAGCATATGAAATATGAAAGCTAGTAAGAAAACTGATGACATGGCACGGTGGAAAAGTAAAAGAAAAATAAAAGACATCTACCTATGTGGTGTGAAATACCTTTTAATACGTGAACGGCTGGCTAATACGGCACATCATACGATGGCTATCGTTCAGTAATGGTACGGCTAACTCATACGTGAGTGTGTATGACTTAGCTATCGTTATAATTGGGTTTGTTCACATATTTACTTAGTATTTCCCCTCCCGACTACTCCGTGTGACGAGCGTGTCAACAAGCAGCAAGATATATGTATAGACATGAAATGATAAGACTACTATGAATCGGAAAGCAATCAGAAAGTACACTTGCCTGAATCCTTGCACAAACCGTAGTCACAAGCCGAGGGTGAAGGAAAAGCCGATCTAGAAGCTATCAACCTATAACATACAACGCACCACGAACAGTGCACGAAAACCACAAATTAATTCTAATGTTCTAGTTCTAAATAGTGGCTAGTTGGGTTACTAAGTTAATAATATTTAATTCTATAATAATTCACTTAAAAACCTAATTTAACCTAATAATAATCTGAATATAATCTAAATATGCAAGTTTGGCCATCAAAAGTCGTGTTTCTCAATTTCGGAAACCATGGCACACAAATCGAGACGTACCGTTGACTTTCGGTCAAATGCTATGAACTCTAGATTTTGAAAGCGCACCTTGGTAGATTTCAGTGCCACGAGTGCGCTGGAATCGACCGTGCCTCAAAATCACACTTTGGTCAAAAGATATCGCCATTATGGCTAATCGGACCAAAACGGAGATCAAATGATCAGTTCTGAGTTCAACAGAATAAATAAAATATTAAATTAATGAAATAATTTCTGGGAAAATAATATGTCGTAGAGCTCTGTGTTAGCTTTCCGAAACTTTAAACGGATCATGATTTCGATTTCTGGTTCTCCCGAAATCTCGAAAACACTGAAACGCGTCAAGTTTCGGACAACCGACACCCTACGAATTTTCCAGAAATTCATGTTCAGAATTTACGAAAATAAATTATATATTCAGAGAGTTTATCTCAATACGAATCCGACAAAAAAAATGGCACGCAAAAAGGAGGTCGGGGTTGACGGGAATCACCTCGGGAATTTGGGGGATCGCCGGGATCAAAACCACAAAAGTCGGCCAGCAATAAACTAGGGTTTCGTCGATTTCTGAACGAAATATATATATATATATATATATAGGCGGCTGATGTTGGGTCGGGCGGCTAAACTCTGCCATGTGGCAGCATCCCCTTAGCCCCGCTCAATAGGATGGACGGTCGGATGGCCGAGCGGCTCACCCAAGCCGACTCATAGTCGGTTGAGCCGAGTCATATATGTGGGCTGAGTCAGCGGGTGGCTGACAGCTGGGCCCCGCTCTGTCGGCCCAAGTGGCTGACGCGTGGGCCCGGCCAGCTGACTGGGCGCTGACTGGGTATTAATTAATTCAGAAACTAATTTATAAATCCATTTAACTCCAAATAACTTCAAATAAATATCTAAAAATTCTAGAAAAATTCTAAAAAATTATAGAAAATATTATTAGCCATCTAGAACCTAGATAAAAATAATCTATCTCAAAGTAGTCCCAAATGATCTTATAGAAAATATTTAAGCCTTTAAAATTATATAAACCATAATAAATAAATACTTAAACATTGCCAAAAAATTATGGAAAAATTCCAGAAAATATAAAATAGCATAATGAGCCCTAGAAAAATATTTGGGGTCAATACTTGCTATTAGACTACCACTATAAATTCTAGAAGTCCTAGAAAATAGGTTTTTCCTACTATTTAATAATCAAAATAATTCCAGAAAATTCCTAATACTTCCTAGAAGATTAAAAAATAATAAAAAATTTTAAAAAAAATGAAGGGGAGTTACACTTCGTGTCCCACTCAGACACGTCATTTTGTGCTCCCTTTGCTTCACACAACTTTCCTGACACGTGATCCGATTTTATTTTACCCCACGGTGTCACATTCATTTTCCAACTTGATTTGTGGGTACCCTGTCGACCAAAACCTGTCAGGCCCAATTATGGACATGGACCACATTGAGCCTACTACCCTCATGATACTTGTGTCCCATTTATTGGAATCCCCATGTGCTACTTTTTGCTCATGATCATCAACACCTATTTTTATTCGATTATTTCGCAATGTCCGATTTTGACCCAACCCGGCTTGACTGAACCAGCCCCAACTCCATGTTACTCTCTATCACCATCACCCTCAGCCTCATTACCCTTGAAAATACTAATACTCATTCTACCCTATTTTAATAATTATTGGAAATTCTATTGATTTAAATCCCTATTGGAATGACCTATTTTAGCTATATTTAATTCTAGCCTTTGGATTCTCTCATGTAATCCCAACCATTAATTCTCCCCCATGCAGCCAACAACCTATTTTCCCTCCATGGCCAGCCCTAAATTCTGGGATAGCTATTCTCTCTCCTCACCTCACAAACTCACGCACACACATTAATTCTCACCTTTCTCTCTTTCCACTCTATTCTTTTTTTCTTCTCCACACAAAAACACAACACCAACACAGCAGCTGTGGCCGAGCCCGACCTCCCCCACCTAGGCCGAGCTCGGCCAGCCACCACCGCTACCCACCAGCACCTCCTTCCTTCCTTCTTCTCATATTTTTAGCTATCATCACCACAACCATGGCCATCACCACTTCATTCCACCACCACCACCAACAATCAACCGAGCCACCACTACCTCCATAAACAGCCGTCGCCCCTGCCGTACCAGGCCGCGCCTCCGTCGGGACAGGCCGTGCGCGCACAGCCACGCTCAGCCACGCGCAGCACTGTAACAGCAGCTGCAGCAGCGGGCATGGCCGCGCACCACTCGTGCGCGTGCGGGTATCGCCGTCGCCGACGTGGCCGCCGTGGTCGGCGTGGCCGACCCTCCTCGGTCGGGCGCACCCCCGGGCAGGCCCCATGGCCGTCGTTCACCTGTACGACGTGTATCGGAGGCGATCCATGCGTTTCGTACGGGTTCCCACCGTGACGAGCCCGAAAATGAAGCTAAAATATCGCCCCGTCGCAGCAACTTCATACGCAATTTTCGAGAAATCCAACCATTGGATCGGCGATTTTTTCACTCCGTCACAATCTCGGTATATCCACCTTCACTCCTGTCAATTTTCATCCGTTGATTCTATCGTTTGATGCCTCAAAACCAGCCACCAAGTTGACCGTTTAAATTGTATTAATTTTGGACAGTTTTGCGGGGTCAACTTCGTCAGCTTGTACCTCCTCCACCGCAGCTCCTTTAGGCGTGCTACTAGTTCCTGTGCGAAGCTGGTATAACCCTCTTACTACCCCTCCAGTTTCGTTTCATTGTGAGCTTGTTTGATTGGTTGAATTCGACGCAAAAGTTGGCCGTCCGAATTCGTAATTTCTAACTTATAAAATTCTATTTTTGAACACGGGACTCCAGATTTCATTTCTGACACCACCATTAGACTCGTAGCGTCGTTCTGGCATGTTTCCATATAAAATTTGTTAGATTTGGCGGACGTGGACCCTGGCACATTTTTCGGTGCAAAGTGGGTCCCACAGTCCGGGTCAACGAGACTTTTTGACGTTGACTCATAGGAATCCAATTCCGGATATACCGTTGAGTTCGTATCGTCATTCTGGACTCGTTGACATATAATTTGCTAGGTTTTGGTGGACATTAGATCCGACACGCATTTCGGTGCAAGTCGGATACCAATATCTTGGTCAACGAGTCATTTTGAGATCGGCTCATCGGAATCCAATTTTGGATTTACAGTTGAGTTCGTATCATTATTCTGGACTTGTTGACAAGTAGTTTGCTGAGTTTTGAGAATATTGGCTCCGACACGTATTTCCGTACAAACCGGAATTCTAATTTCTGGTCAACGGACCAAATTGAGATCGGGTCAACGGAATCCAATTCTGGAGATACCGTTGGGTTCGTATCATCATTTTGGTTTTGTGGACATATAATTTGTTATATTTATAGACTTATTTTTTGCACGTTTTTCAGTGCAAAACGGCTCCGACACGGATACCGTTTTGATCCGAAATTACCTTTTTACCTTGTGTCCAAATTGGACCGATGGGGAGGCTATCCTAGCTAATTTGATTATTCTGGACACATTGGCGATGTTTATTTCATCGTCCGATAATGTTTGTTGATAGTTTCTCTCAGTTTAACTTTTTTATAATTTATTAATAATTAATTCTTATAATGTTCATATTTCGGGATTAGTACAACGAAACTGAGCTCAGTCAATTCCAGTGATCTTATATCGTTGAAATTGACAAGATGGACATGTGGATCACTATAATAAGATTATCAACTTTACCGATAATCTTCTTATCTCGATTTACGTGACGTAAGTTTCAACGTACGAAAAACGAAGTACACTTGATATCTTTAATAATTAGACTAGAATTAACCCTGTTTGACCAGAGCTAACTAGTTGACCAAAAGTCAACTGTAAGTCAATACTTGACCTAGTTTGACTAGATTGTTGACCGGAGTTGACCTATAGTTGCTTTGACTTAGAAGAACCTAGGATAAAATAGATTGCTTGTAGAGATTTATTTATTACAACTTGAAAACCTTGTAACCTGTATTGCTTTAAAAAGGACTCTATGGCTTCAGTTGGACCCCCTATACTTATCAGCTGTTCAGGTTATCAGGCGAGTACATTCTCTGATCATTTCATATCCTGTTAGAATTATTTTCCTGCTTTAGATTACTTTACTTGATGCTGTCACGTTGGTAACACGGATTAATACTATATGGATCCATTCTTGAGATGTTATCCCCTCAGGGAGCATCGTATACTATATGTTCTGTGCGTTTTACTTACATGGTGTATCACTATGCTTCACGATTCTTCGATCACTTGTGACATGTACTCTCATGATCACAGAGTCTTCCCAGAATAACCCTATTTATGGGCATTCCCAGAATCACCCCATTGTGGGCATTCCCAGAATTACCCATTTATGGGCTATCCATGTATCACCCCTTGTGGGCCTTTGCATGGAATCATAACATAACCTGGTTGGATCCTTGTGTATTGATTGGAGGTATGGGGGAGTAGAAATAGACATGTGAATAATATCCAAGTAGTGTAGTTCCCAGAATCACTCCATAGTATAGTTCCAGAATCTCCTATGCCATTCACATGTTTATATTGTACTCTGACTCACTAGCCACTGTTAGTTCTCTACTTATAGTAGATATTTCTATTACAGTTCTCTCTCTCTCTCTGTTTATATACTGTATTTCCTTCAGATCCTGTATCTTACTTTACTGCATGATTATATTTTCTAGCCTGCTATGATTTGTTGAGATGTACTGTGCTCGCTCCTGTCCTGACTGGACCTGTTGATAAATTTTACAGATAGCTTGGAGGTTGCCTGCTAGCCTAGAGAAGACACATTAGAGGTTGTTTGGTTTGCTATTTTCAGTTGTCTGGAGTTGTATTTACTTTGTGGATTATTGTATTTGAGCTTTGAGACGTATTTCTGGGTTTGTGTATCTTAGACACTTAGACTTCTATCTGCTGTATCTCTTTTGGATTTTATGTTTTATCTATCTTCCATTATGCTCTACCTTAGATGTGATTGAGTTTACATTCTGCTATGTCACCCCCATTCGGGGAGTATAAAAACTGCTTATCCTTATACTGTTAGATGCATGAGACCTAGGACAGCGTTCTACCACCGACACTGCGGCGTAGGCTGGGCGTTGTTACGTTCTCGTGCCCTTACTATAGGGTGCGGGTCGTGACACTCGGCCTGTCTAAAAGACGAGTTTCCTCTCCCGATCACCGACGTGATGATCGACAACACATGTGGCTTCAAGCTATGTCCTTTATGGATGGTTTCTCAGGCTACAACCAAATCAAGATATTTTCGGAAGACGAGAAGTATACTTCATTTCGGACTCCAAAAGGGATATAATATTACACAGTTATGCCCTTCGGGTTAAAGAATGTGGAGCAACATACCAACGGGCAATGAGCACCATATTCCATAAGCACCTCCGAAAGACGGTAGAATGTTACGTTGATGATATTGCCATCAAAAGAAGTCCAATCACCTGGACGACTTGAGAACAGTGTTCGACTTAATGCGAGCATATCAACTGAAGATGAACCCAACCAAGTCATTTATGGGAGTTTTTAGTGGCAAATTCTTGGGCATTATCGTCGCAACCAAGAGTATTCATATTGACCCTGAGAAGACTAGGGCAATCTTGGACATGGCTCCTCTGAAGAACCTCTGCAAGCTCCAAGGCCTGCAAGAGTGCTTAGCATATATCAGAAGATTCATAGTAAATCTCTCTGGTTGATGTCAACCTTTCACCAAACTGATGAAAAAAGGGGTTTCTTTCGTCTGGACAGAAGAATGTCAGCACGTGTTCGATGACATCAAACAGTACCTCACTAGTCCTCCAATACTAGTAGCACCAATCGTGGGGAGACCTTTCCTGCTATACGTCCGAGCTATTGACCATTCTCTCGGTGCTTTGCTAGCCCAGAAGAGCAATGAAGGCCACGAACAGGCAATCTACTACCTTAGCAGGACCATAATTAGGGCCGAGCATCGGTATAATCCTGTCGAGAAGGAGTGTCTTGCCTTGCTCTTCGCCATCCAAAAGATGCGTCATTATGTGGCCAGACAGACGATCCATGTCATCTCCCGAGTCAACCCCCTCAGGGTCCTCATGACCAAGCCAGGGGCCTTAAACTCATGGTTAGCCACATAGGTGTTTGCCATTAAATATCAAAGACAGGTATTACAGAAACACTGAAATTGATTACAAACTCGCTTGTACAAAGAAGAGCCTAGAAAGAAATCCTAGGAAATAATCTAAGTACAATTGTTTAGTTTTTGATCCGGGGGGTGACGGTGGTGGCTCAGGAAAGTGTATCAACTCTTCCTTACTACTTGGAGTATCCGACGCAGCCTTTAGCTCTTGAAGAGGAATGTCTCATGACCGAGCCGCATGAAGGACGTCTCATGACCGAGCCGTATGAGGAATGTCTCATGACCGAGCCGCATGAGGAATGCCTTCTGACCGAGCCGCATGAGGCCATCTCATGACTGAGCCGCATGAGGAATGTTTTATGACTAAGCCGCATGAAGGATTTCTTCTGGCTGGATGGGTATGGGGGCCCTAGAAGAAGGTGCTGTGCCGAATGTCACGATTTGAGAGAGTTTCGTTTGTCTCCCTCTTGACTGATCTCCTTGTTCGAAGAAGATTTGACGGTGGACTCCTTCAGAAGATTGTGATGCACTTGACTGAGACGATGCGCCTAACTAAGACATCTGAGTAATGCATCTAGTTGAGAGCAAGCCGTTACAATATCTTCAATTGTAAACCCCCTAAATTTCTACTAAGATTTTTTTAAATATTTTTTGTATTTATTTTGTACTTCGTATCTGCACATCGCATACGAGTTCGCATTGTTGTATTTGCGTAGCGTGCGAGAATTGCGTTTCGTAATTGCTCGACGAGTGCGAATATGTGTCGAGGTACATATTTAAGAAAAATATTTTTATTATAAAATTTTATTTTATATGAGAAAGTACATGTTCAAACAAATGTGATAAATATTTTTATTTTGTATAAAAGAGTTATTTTATTCGTCGTTTAAAAATAAGTTAGTGATTTGGAAATTGTGGGTTATATGAAATGTATTCCAAATATTTTACAAAATTTGAAATTTGTTTATTAATATATTTGTTATTTATAAAATCTATTTTATGATTTAATATTTAAGTAATTACCTTGATTTTTGAAATTAATTAATATTATTATTTTATTATTTGAAAAGGATATTTTAAATGTTTAATTGATTAAGATAATTTAAATTTAAATTTTGATTGTGTTGATATATTTGAAATAGTTTTTGAATTACAAATAAGATTACTTAGTTTTATATTTTGAGAGATATTATTGAATGGAATTTAAAGAGATTTAAAATTAGAAAGGGCTTTATCCATAGGGATTTAAAACATCCCAAATCCTTATCCAAATATGGTTTCCACCTCCTATATAAGGAGAACCCCATTGCTCCCATTTTCTATATTTTTCCACACTATAAATTCCTTCACCATCCACAACGGTGTCGTACATCGTGTCCGTGCAAACCTAAGCCTCGTGTATCGTGTTTGTGTCCACATAAATCTTATTCCAGTAGTACAGTTATCCGCATCGTGTCGGACAGCCCCCGATACGACGACATGAAATCTAACCCTACGCCCGCTACTGTTCTCCGACTCGCCGTCACCCGAGCATCACCACCAATCCACACCTCGACAACCAAGTCCGACCATGAACCCGAGCCATCGATTTCCCTTGTCTAAGCCAGCCACCGATAGCATCACTCCCCCGCCAACCACGAAAACATCACCACCTGATCCCCTGCCCACCACCAGATTCCCAAAGTCGGCCCTGTCCACTATCATAGTTTCGACCGTCACCGCCACTGTAATAGCCCTACCATCACCGGCGCACCCCTTCTCCTAGCCTGCACCCAAAATCATGCCAGTACCACCACCAAAACCATCACACCAAAAGAAAATAAATCAAAACTCTAACCTCCATCTTCGGCCGTCGTCCGCCACCGTGCTAGGCCGCACCGCCGCCTTCCTGCGTGTTTCGGAGCTGCTACCTCGTAGCCTGACCACTCCCATCCTCCACCTCGTTAACCGCGACCACCGCTCGGGCTACAGAGCGCCCGACGATTCCCCATCTCGGCCAGCGCTCGCCTCCGCCTCTAGGCGAGCAGTACCCTGTTTTGAGCTCCGTAAGCAGCCCCGTCCCGGAACCCTAGGCCGGTGAGCCCGCGCTGGCCCAGCCTTGAGCCCCCACCGCCGAGCGCGAGCCAGGCCGAGCCGCCGGTCACCGTCTCCTCCGATGTATGCGCGACAGATCCACCTGTGCGCCTCCGGTACTGACGAACCCCTGCCACCGTCGCGTGCACGAGCCTCCGATAAACCCCTCTCTCCCTCTCTCGACTACTCTTTCTCTTTCTCCTTTCCTTCTTACTTACTTTCCTTTTGAAGAACAGTAGTATATTTATTATTATATATTATTATTATTATTATTATCATTATTTTTATTACTATTATTGTTATTAGTATTATTATTATATTATTATTACTGTTATTATTATAGCATGAGTATTATTTTAAATACTTTGTTATGATTATGATTTTTATAATTAGAATTATTAGTGTATTATTTTGTTTATTTAAATAAATTTAATAATTAATATTTTCCAAAATTATTTTGACAAAACTCAGTAGCCCTAAGATATTTTTCCAGATTTTATATATCCACTTGAAATATTGTTGACTAACAAAATATCGACCTCTACCAAAAACCCTGTTTTTACGAACTTAGAGTATTTTGAATAATAAGATGTAATTTTCAAAATTATTATATGTAAATATTTTCAAGTATTTTCGTAAATGAATTTTTACAAGTAAACATGATTTTAAAGTAATATAAATCTTTTCTAAGAAATTGTATATTAATCTACTCTCCAAATTTTTCCAATTATCCTCATTACTCATGACTAATCATACTTGCCTATTTTCTCACGACCTCGGACCCCTACACATCGAACATGGCTACTGGACAAACATGACTTGTCGGATTATCGCACCACACTAGGCGACACACCAGGCACGATACCTTGCCATAATTTACTGTTTATAATTAGTCTGCATTTTATTTAATGCATATTACTGTGTATTTATTTTCATTTCTTTTAACTGTACCATTATTACAGTTCCTGACCTAGTGCCTGCTCAGTGATATTAGTTGTATTTTGATATTATCCTTTGATTGCATATGGACCTAGAGTTAAGGGACTACCACTAATTTAGTGCATCACATAAACTTTGACACTGATGTGCCACGAGATATGTGAGTTGTGAGTAGCATATAGCATCCGGACTTGCGTGTTGGCTGATCACTGATGCGTATAGGACGTGCGTTAGGTCTAACTGTCAATAGTTGTATGTTAGAAGACTTGATGGTTAGTAGTATTACATGGTCGTGGATGCGACATGATATGTGCATTGGGTGGGGAGAACATTACCTGACGTATGGGCTTCTTTGCACTTCCCTAATTACCTGTGCGCTCCTTCGGAGATGCATGCTCCAGGTGCCCTCTGACGTTTTCCATAGCATTATGGACGTACCCCCTTGCACATGATGTCCTCTGACGATCTTCGGAAGTTAGGGACGTGGGGCCCTGGTGCCCTATATGGGGACTATGTCGAACCTATTTACAGCCAGGACTCATGCGTCGAAGGATTGTTTCTCAACTGCATGATCACTTTAGTACGGTTAGGTTACCTTATTTATGTCTTATCACTTTCTTTGATTATGGCATATTTTATATTCATTATTTATATGGCATGTTGTTTATTGTATCTTGTTACGTCCCTCTGAGGACCTGGTTATCTCTCCAGGTGTGTCTTGTGATATATGCAGGTGCTCTAGCTAAGGCTATGAATTGCGCTCTATTCTTCGAGATGTTGCTTTTGGATCGTCATCTCCTTCCCTCGACCTAATTATTTTTTTTATATATTTCTTCCTTATTTAAATTAGTTGGTAGTGGATTTGTCTCCGTCCAACGATTGTATTTATGACAAAATTCAAAGTTGCTTTCATATTATTATTTATCTTTGTGGATGAGATTTAGTGCCTTGGTTACTGCATTTTACAGCTTATGTATACATACGAGGGTTCTTATACTTTGTATGTATACAGCTGGCATGGTTACGTTCTAGTCCTTCTATTTTTGGGACTAGGGCGTTACATGTTTTTGTGGTGGCCCATACTGGTCAAGTTTGCCGGTTTGGTTACATGACTGTACCGAACGGGCCTGCAATATATGATTAGATCTAGAATCTCATCCACCTACTTGACATCCTTTCTTGACTTCAAATTTCAAACTCTCGTTCGACCTCCTTGACTTGCATCCTACTTGAACTCTTTCTACCATAAATTCTTATTTTTCGTTCTTAGTGACAGTTAGGAAGATGACTACACTATTATATGCTCATAGGTCAAACCCATGGTTAGAAAGATTGTATTGACAATTAATGTTCATTGAGGTTCTATTCGAGCTGTAAAGTATTTATACGATCTTAAGGATTAGTTAATTTTAAGTTGGGTAGTAGCATATTACCGCCTTCAAAGGATAGTGGAATTTTATTTTGATATTACAAGGTGGTATACACAAGAGGATGGCTAGATCAAGAAGATCAATTGAGTTGATTTGTGAAGGTCTTTGAAAATACTTATGAATTATTATAGCTATACATCTTTGGTTGGATATAATTTTGATTTGAAAAGGATCTTAAATTTTCTTAAATATTGAAGTAGGATTACGATTGACCAAAATTTTGAGGATGATTGATAAATTTTGGTAAAATGTTTTCTTGAATTAAATTGTGTCACATGATCTATGAAATATAAAGTTATTTTGATATTAGTTTTCAAGTTTAAAGCCTTGATTATGAAAAAAAAGGAAGAGTTGACGACTGATAGGATTATTTG
Organism: Iris pallida; assembly: GCA_029216955.1. NCBI lineage: Eukaryota > Viridiplantae > Streptophyta > Magnoliopsida > Asparagales > Iridaceae > Iris > Iris pallida. The sequence goes on from JANAVB010034418.1 coordinate 17,707,480, forward strand.
AATATTGAGTTTTATTACAAGAATGGGAAAAGTTATTAATGGTATGATGAAAAGTTATTTTAGATTGATTAAAGGAATTTACATTTTAAGTTATGACTATGTTGGACGAATTAGAATGAATAGAGATTTTGGTAGATTTTTTGAGAATTTTTGTGAAGGCTCGAGTTCAAGAAGTTAGACTTATAATGGTAGACATTCAAGATAGCCATAAGGAGATAGAGTAGTCTACATTAGTGACATATCACCCATGGCCATGATAGTTATAAATACTCAAGGATAGTTAGTCATCTACTAAACTATGTGATCATATCTCAACCTTAACCCACTCGACCTTCCCTCAAATCTAGATCTTTTATCGTGACCATCTAATTATTTGAAACATAGAAATGATTAGAATCATTCCCTTGACCATACCCTTATCCATGAGACTATTTTTTCTCTAGAAACTGTCCCTAACTTATTTTACCTTGATCTCCGAGATTTCCTAAATTATCTTTATTTCGTGCTTTAATCTTTTTATTTTGTGCATTAATTAGTACCTCATGAAAACCCACTTTATATTCTAGACCTATTGGTGTTCCCTGTCATGACTTTGATATTTGGAGCACAACAGTAGACTTTTTCTTCCAGCAAATTTCATATGCAAGACCTAGTCGAGCCCACCTTCATGTAGGTATATCATATCCCACTAATACACGTCCCCTTACACCCTATTTTTATGATGCGACTCTCAAGTCAAAATGGCTAGCCTATAAACCCTACCATAATACTACTATCCTTTCTGTCTTTGGTTAGAGACCAAATCTTTACTCAAATCTTTACGACCCAAGGAATGATTGTGATCTACCTAATTCCATAAATGCTTAAACTTTGTGTATATTCTTGATTGCTTATCCTTTTATTATCTTGGTTTACTTAGACCCATAACATCTTCATAACCATCATCACGACCCTTGAACCTAACCATATATTTTTCTTTCCTTTTGGCTAGCTTCCTCTCGAGGATTTTATTAAACTCCTTCATGATTCATGCAGCCTTGGTTCGTATATGATTTTGTGCAAAGATGGAGACCGGATCACTACCCCCTTTCAGTCACACGGGACTAGATTAGATGAGACTAATGGTATAGTTGGTTAAGATGAGTAGGCGATTACAAGGAATATAAGATTTGACATAAGCTTAAAAAAAAGATGGAATTGAGAAAAGGTGATATTATGGTTACGTAGATGGTATACTTGTGAGTGACAAACAGGTTCAAGAGTAATCAAGAATATTGAAGATGGATTTCTATGATGGTACCTTAAAGATAAATTTTACGTGAAGAGTTTGATTTTTACTTAGACTAAGTTCATTGAGGGTTTATTTAATTTCAAATTCAAGAGGATTACGAAAGACAAAATTTAGCTTGAGGAAAAAAAGAGGTATATAAATAGATATGTTAAAAGAAGATTAGAGATTATTGAATCGAAAGTTTTAACTTATCAAAATTTCTATTATGAGATATAGGATTTAAACATATCTCTAAGGAATCAAATTTTTGTGAATTGGATTTTTGGGAATAAATATCGGTTTGAAGGTCGGATATATACGTAAGTATGCCTCGAAGAATTTCTAATAGTTTATGAGATTTATTTTGAGGATAGTTATAAAGGAATGAAAATATGTTTCAAGGGAAAAAAATTATTCAATATAAATCTTTGAGAGGATTCAAATTTTGGAGGAAAAAAAAAGAAAAAAGAAAAAAGAAAAAGTGCCTTTTAAGTTTGGTGGAATAAGAAACTTGAGAAGAAATCGAAGCTTTGAAGATTTATTATTAATAAAGGCAATGGTGACGACTCGAAGATCATGATGATATTTAACACGACTCAAATATTGAATTAGTAATCTTGGAATGAGATAGATGAAGTTATTAACAATCTTTGTGATTTTATCGATCCTAGCATTGATGGTAGCATGATCAAATTAGACACAGAAGGATGTCATGCACATTATCATTTCAAAACTACACCATTGATTTATTCTTTTAGTTATCTAACTTGTCAATTTTTGTTGAAAGTCGTTTCTTCCCCTCGCCAACGAATTAAATCATGATTTCTTACCGAATACCTCTTTCCCTCTCCTCAACCCTACCTATCATAGTTATTCCAAAATTTCGAGGACGAAATTTTTTTAAGTTGGGTAGGATGTAAACCTCCTAAATTTCTACTACGATTTTTTTTTAAAAAAATTGTATTTATTTTGTACTTCGTATCTGCACGTCACATACGAGTTCGCATTGTGGTATTTGCGTAGCGTGCGAGAATTGTGTTTCGTATTTGCTCGACAAGTGCGAATATGTGTCGAGGTACATATTTTAGAAAAAACATTTTTATTATAAAATTTTATTTTATATGAAAAAGTACATGTTCAAACAAATGTGACAAATATTTTTATTTTGTATAAAAGAGTTATTTTATTCGTCATTTAAAAATAAGTAGTGATTTGGAAATTGTGGGTTATATGAAATGTATTCCAAATATTTTACGAAATTTGAAATTTGTTTATTAATATATTTGTTATTTATAAAAGCTATTTTTATGATTTAATATTTAAGTAATTATCTTGATTTTTGAAATTAATTAATATTATTATTTTATTATTTGAAAAGGATATTTTAAATGTTTAATTGATTAAGATAATTTAAATTTAAAATTTGATTGTGATGATATATTTGAAATAGTTTTTGAATTACAAATAAGATTACTTAGTTTTATATTTTGAGAGATATTATTGAATGGAATTTAAAGAGATTTAAAATTAGAAAGGGATTTATCCATAGGGATTTAAAACATCCCAAATCCTTATCCAAATATTGTTTCCACCTCCTATATAAGGAGAATCCCCATTGCTCCCTTTTTTCCATATTTTTTCACACAACAAATTCCTCCACCATCCACAACGGTGCCATGCATTGTGTCCGTGCCGACCCAAGCCTCGTGTATCGTGTCTGTGCCCACATAAATCTTATTCCAGTAGTACAGTTATCCACGTCGTGTCGGACAGCCCCCGACACGACGACATGAAATCTAACCCTACGCCCGCTACCGTTCTCCGACTCCCCGTCACCCAAGCATCACCACCAATCCACACCTCGACAACCACGTCCGACAATGAACCCGAGCCATCGATTTCCCTTGTCTAAGCCAGCCACCGACAGTATCACTCCTCCGCCAACCACAGAAACCTCTCCACCCGATCCCATGCCCAGCACCAGATTCCCAAAGCCGGCCTTGTCCACCGTCATAGTTTTGACCATCACCGCCACGGCAATAGCCCTACTATCACCGGAGCACCCCTTCTCCTAGCCTGCACCCAAAATCATGCCAGTACCACCACCAAAAACCATCACACTAAAAAAAAATCAAAACCCTAACCTCCATCTCCGAACGCCGTCCGCCACTGTGCTAGGCCGTACCGCCGCCTTCCTGCGCGTTCCAGAGCTGCTACCTCATGGTCGGACCACTCCCATCCTCCGCCGTGTTGACCGCGACCACCGCTCGGGCTACTGAGCGCCCGGTGACTCCCCATCTTGGCCAACGCTCGCCTCCGCCTCCAGGCGAGCAGTGCCCTATTACGAGCTCCGTAAGTAGCCCCGTCCCGGAACCCTAGGCTGGTGAGCCCGCGCTGGCCCAGCCTTGAGCCCCCACCGCCGAGTGCGAGCCAGGCCGAGCCGTCGGTCACCGTCTCCTCCGACGCATGCGGGACAGATCCACCCATGCGTCTCCGTTACTGATGAGCTCCTCCCGCCGCCGTGTGTACGAGCCTTCGGTAAACCCCTCTCTCCCTCTCTCGACTACTCTCTCTCTCTCTCCTTTCCTTCTTACTTACTTTCCTTTTAAAGAACAGTAGTATATTTATTATTATATATTATTATTATTATTATTATTATTATTGTTATCATTATTATTATTACTATTATTGTTATTAATATTATTATTATATTATTATTACTGTTATTATTATAGCATTAGTATTATTTTAAATACTTTGTTATGATTATGATTTTTATAATTAGAATTATTAGTGTATTATTTTGTTTATTTAAATAAATTTAATAATTAATATTTTCCAAAATTATTTTGACAAAACTCAGTAGCCCTAAGATATTTTTCTAGATTTTATATATCCACTTGAAATATTGTTGACTAACAAAATATAGACCTCTACCAAAACCCTGATTTTACGACCTTAGAGTATTTTGACTAATAAGTTGTAATTTTCAAAATTATTATATGTAAATATTTTCAAGTATTTTCGTAAATGAATTTTTTACAAGTAAACATGTTTTTAAAGTAATATAAATCTTTTCTAAGAAATTGTATATTTATCTACTCCACAAATTTTCCAATTATCCTCATTACTCATGACTAATCATACTTACCTATTTTCTCGCGACCTTCGGACCCCTACACATCGAACATGGCTACTGGACAAACATGACTTGTCAGATTATCGCACTACACCAGGCGACACACCAGGCAAGATACCTTGCCATAATTTATTGTTTATAATTTGTCTGTATTTTATTTATTACATATCACTATGTATTTATTTTCATTTCTTTTAACTGTACCATTATTATAGTTCCTGACCTAGTGCCTGCTCAGTGATATTAGCTGTATTTTGTTATTATCCTTTGATTGCATATGGACCTAGAGTTAAGGGACTACCACTAGTTTAGTACATTACATAAACTTTGACACTGATGTGCCACGAGATGTGTGAGTTGTGAGTAGCATATAGCATCCGGACTTGCGTGTTGGCTGATCACTGATGCGTATAGGACGTGCGCTAGGTCTAACTGTCAATAGTTATATGTTAGAAGACTTGACGGTTAGTAGTGTTACATGGTCGTCGTGCGACATGATAGGTGCATTGGGTGGGAAGAACATTACCTGACGTATGGACTTCTTTGCACTTCCCTGATTACCTGTGCGCTCCTCCGGAGACGCAGGCTCCAGGTGCCCTCTGACAGAGCGTTATAGACGTACCCCCTTGCACATGATGCCCTCTGACGATCTTCGGATGTTACGGACGTGGGCCCCTGGTGCCCTATATGGGGACTATGACGATCCTATTTACAGCCATGGCTCATGCGTCGAAGGATTGTTTCTCAACTGCATGATCACTTTAGTATGGTTAGGTTACCTTATTTATGTCTTGTCACTTTCTTTGATTATGGCATATTTTATATTCAGTATTTATATGGCATGTTGTTTATTGTATCTTATTACGTCCCTCTGAGGACCTTGTTATCTCTCCAGGTGTGTCTTGTGATATCGGCAGGTGCTCTAGCTAAGGCTATGAATTGCGCTCTATTCTTCGAGATATTGGTTTTGGATCGTCATCTCCTTCGCTCGACCAAATCATTTTCTTTGTATATTTCTTCCTTATTTAAATTAGTTGGTAGTGGAATTTGTCTCCGCCCAACGATTGTATACATGACAAAATTCAAAGTTGCTTTTATATCATTATTTATCTTTGTGGATGAAATTTAGTGCCTTGGTTACTGTATTTTACAGCTTATGTATACATACGAGGGTTCTAATAATTTGTATGTATACAGCTGGCATGGTTACGTTCTAGTCCTTCTATTTTTGGGACTGGGGCATTACATCAATTGGCATCATATTTTCGAGATGATGTTGGAAAGGCGCAGTAGATCGCAGTCACTGGAACACATACTGCCTTGATAGTAGAGCCACTGTCTTGTGGCAGTGGCAGTTGATGATGGCTTGGGTGCAGTGATGTCCTGGAAAGGGCTCATCGCACGCCAAGGTTGCTTCTCTCTTCTTGCGTTTGTGAGTAATCACCTCTCGCAGGTTGATAGCAGATTGATCTACCTTCGTATCTGTTTTGTGGGCCCGGGTTTTCTGAGTGCCCGGGTGCGTAGGTATCATATTTTCTTCTGATCACCGGCTAGTAAAGTACTGCGCTCGATCGTTGTAGGAAGACTTTTTGGGACCATCATATTTGCTCCCTGATCACCAGCTAGTAAAGTACTGCGAGACAGGATGAGCTATGACAGGCCCACACATAAAATATGCGATATGGTCGTAGACTTCTTCAACTTAGCACCCGAACGTGTGCAGTAGGAAGAGTCCAAGTTGGAAGCTTCAACATTCTCAATGGGCCGCATGGGGTCTGGCCCACAAGAGATTTTCCCCTGACTTAGTTCAAGCGCAATAGCTGCACCCAAGTGGGAGGGGGACTTTAAGAGTCGGCTCATATCTGGTGCAAACGTACCCGAGATGATTCTGTACAGTTTACCCTCGGAGCGCACATAATTTTTGTACACACATCTCTGGTTTACTGTTGGCATAGCACGTTTGAAGTGCATGGCCCGTGCCGCCTTAGATTTCTTCATACTAGCCCGTGAAGACGCCTAGTACTCAAAACCCAACTCATCCTCGCCATTACAGCGAGTGACTCAATTGAGTGTTTCTTTTCTTTTTTATTTTGGTGCTATTTTCAAAGGAGGGAAGGGGGCTCTATATATAAAATGGAGTGAGCCCTTTCTTCTTCTCCTTTCCCATGTGGGACTAAAAGTAATATTTTTCATGCTTCTACAAGACCCCCTTCAAAGTTTTCAAATTGTAAATTTGGAATACTTTGAATAAGAAGCATAGAAAGTCGAGCTGTTTAGGTGTGGCAATCCTATCAGAGGTAGCATGGACGTAATAGGTTTGGGTACTTCCGCTAGGGATTTTATGTGGACTTATCATCCTTGGCGTACCTTGGTTTTAGGTACAGATAATAAGGCGAGAGGAGGAACCAACATATTTACTCAGAGGTGATATGGACGTGGTAAATATGAGGTTGATGGTAGAGCTTTCCTACTCAGAGGTGATATGGACATGGTAGGAGTGAATTTGAATGAGGATACATAGAACAACTCAGAGGTAAAATGGACATAGAAGTTCTACGTAACGGGCAATGAATGCCACGGAAAAACTAGGTTCTAGAAGCATATGATTGTGAAGAAGGGGTGCATGTACTAGAGGACCTAATACAGCATTTGTGGCCAACAGAGGACAGTTGTGGACTTATTATCCTTTTTGTGCACTGGTGGTGCGAGTACGGATAATAAGTGGAGAGAAAACGAACATATTTATTCAGAGGTAATGAGAACGTAGAAAATATGGGTCTAAAGTAGAGCCTTTCTACTCAGAGGTAATGAGGACGTGGTAGGAGTGGGCCTAATGAGGATACACAGCCAGAGGTGCTATCAACGTGGAAGTTCTATGTATTGGGTGGTTTGTCACCCTCATTTCCCGTATTTCCCATATTTCGTATTTATACTCGTATCTGGATTTTGGCATGTATTTTAATTTTTCTCAACTTATGGAATTTCGGTATTTCTCGTATTTTGGGTTTTTGGCATGGTTCGGTTTTAATTGGTTGGATTGGGTTGGTTTGATTTGGTTTATTATGTGTTGGATCACCGTAACCTATGCTACCCCCTCAACCCACCACAACTCCCCCTCTTTATATCCCCAACCTACCACTCTCTCTCCTCATAACCACCATTTATTTCCTTCTTCTTCTTCTTCTCCTTCCTCAACACAACTCTCCTAACCCTAGGCAAGTGCACCTTGCCACTTCATGAGAGCCCTATTTTCTTGGTTATTTGCTAGATTAGGACTTGGTGATCAACATTAGAACTTGGTGTTTTGTGATTTGAAGTCTCCTTTGCTCTAGATCTAAGTTATTTCTATTTTCGGTTTTGCTTGGTTTTGATCTACTTAAGTTGGTTTTCTATGAGTTTTGATGTTTCCAAGTGGAAGAGCATTCAATTCTACCCAAGTTGGAACTTTGGAAATCTGGATTTGGAGTTCGGATGGCCAAGTTATGATGCTTTGAAGCCTTGGGTTCATCCATGGTGTTCTTGCTGTTTGGAGAAGACAGTGAGCAGTGTGCAGAGCTGTTTAACTCACGCACACTGAGCTACGCGCGCTCTTTAGCGCTGCGTACGCAGACTTGAGTACGCTTCCTGTTGGAAGCGTGTCTCCTTGAGCGTGCGTGACTTTCACGTACACTGCCTCCCTTGAGCGTGCGTGACTTTCACGTACACTGCTCCCTTGAGCGTGCGTGACTTTTCACGTATGCTGCCCTCATTGAGCGTGCGTGACTTTTACGTACACTGCCTCCCTTGAGCGTGCGTGACTTTTCACGCAGCTGCTCCCTTGAGCGTGCGTGACTTTTCACGCAGCTGCTTCCTTGAGCGTGTGTGACTTTTCACGCAGCTGCTCCCCTTGAGCGTGCGTGACTTTTTACGCAGCTGCTCCCCTTGAGCGTGCGTGACTTTTCACGCAGCTGCTCCCCTTGAGCGTGCGTGACTTTCACGCAGCTGCTCTCCCTAGCGTGCGTGCTTTTGCACATATGCTGCCCCTTGATCCCTTTGCTTAACCCATTGGCTCTTGGAGTTTTAGTTTTATTTCTTTAAGCTTGGCTCTTCTATAACCCTGTCTTTTGATATTTTGTCATGTACTTGATTTTACTTAATGTGTTTGGAATGACTATTGCACATGGCTTGATATGGCAAGGAACTAGCATAACACGACAGTGACCCGTAGTGGTGCACTCCTGACATGACCAACCTGACATGATAGTGGCCCGTCGTGGCGCACTCCTGACAAGTACCCTGACATGATTTATCTTGATAACTTAACTTGACTTGCCTTGACACCGTAGATAGTTCTTTCTTGCTTGCTTGTTAAATCCACTTGTCCTGTCTTGCATCATGTCTAGGATGGAACTCCTGAGTACCACGGTCAGGAGTACCTACTAAAAATGGATTAAGGTTAATAACTAGAATAACTCAGTAGTCATGAAGAGATGACACAGCTACAGGCAATTCCGTTACCTGGGCGCTCTTGGGATCTGTAGCCTGCCGTCGAGTAGGGCACATTTCCAGCGCACCGTCGAGTGTTGCACCCTCTAAGTCACCTAAGGGTACATGTGTCTCCTGGACAATGTACCCACCTGAATTCAACCCTAATCTTTCGTCCTGGGTAGCCTGGATGGTCTGCAGGGCTTGTGGCTGTGGAACAATCTCACTGCATCTTGTTAGTAATTAGGCCTGTGATAACCGTAGTTAGTTAAAGTAGTAAGCCGTAGTATCTGCTTGGCCGTGATTGATTGAATGAGGGATAACCAGTCTAGCTATGTCTTGATCCGTACAAGATTGCTCCCTGTCTTGATTTCTTGCATTATTATCTTGCCGATAAATGGTGGGAAGCCAAGTTCTGTTCAGATAAAGGGTTACAACCTCGGTCCTTGTTTGGTTTACGGGTTGTAACCTGGCTATCGGAATAGTCCCATGGTTATCTCGTCGTATATCACCCTGCCATGTTTTCATAAATTCTAGTTTTAAATATTATATCTTCTTGTGTTAATGCTGGCTTTTGTTCTTATTTCGTGGCCCCCTTGTGGCACTTGCTCTTTCTGGGGTTGACCCAGCTGGTTTTGTGTGGCCAGATTTTGGAGCAGCTCCCGAGGATCTACCAAGCTTCCAGCCCAATGGTGGCGACTAGAAGGAACCCGGGCTACGAGTGGGTTTTCTATTTTGTTTCGCTCACTCTATTGTAAACTATTCTTTTGAGATGTTTAGCCGACGAGCACCTGTTAGCTCGATGCACTTTACTTACTGTCTGCCTACGGACTGTAAACATGATTAACAAATCCTAGGGTTGATCATGTATGACTTAACTCTTGCTAGTCCTAGCATTTTGTACGACTAGCTTCATGATCAGCTGATATGTAATATTTGGGACGCCTTTTATTGTATATTTGGTGGTCAAACATCTTATAATTATATTACTTGCTTGAGATTGAGACAATAGGCTTGACCATAAGAGACCGTTGGCTTGTAGTAAACCCTCATATTTCTAGACAGCCGTGACCGTATATCGAGGTGGTTTCCATTTTAATATACGTAGCTGGCTGTGTCTGCCCCCGCTCTCCAGTATTCTGGTTCTGGGGCGTGACATGGTTTGTTTGTGATGGACGGGAAAACAACTCAGAGGTAATATGGACGTGGTTGTTTCTCTCGTTGGAGAATTTTGTGGACCTATTACCCTTTTTGTGTACTAGTGGTGCGAGTAATAGATTTTGAGGCAAACTTCGGTTGGGAAAGGATTTAGTGTGCAAGTTCAGAGGTGTGATCATACATGACTTGTTGCCCAGAAGATGCGATATGAATCCACTCGGAGCGGTTAGAGAGTAAGTTCAGTGGTACCTGAGGGTACATAACTCAACAATCTGGGAGACTTGGGGTCAGAGTGTAAGTTCAACGGTACCAGAGGGTACATAACTCACAATCTGAGATATAGTTAGAAGATGTCGTTTAGACATAATATTTTTTGAGGAACTTGCCGTTGACGGGCATCATGAGCAAGTCTCCATTTTATTTTATGAGACAGTACGCATCGCTGGAGAATACAGTCTCGATGATGTATGGACCTTTCCACTTGGGCTGGAATTTGTCGGCGGTTTTGTGAGTCATGACCATCGATCTGCGAACAGCCAAGACGAGATCGCCTACTTGGAATGTCCTCTGCTTGACTTTCTTATTGAAGGCTCGAAAGATACGTGCTTGATAGAGCTCAATGCTTTGTTGAGCTTGCAAGCGCTTCTTCTATTGTGCATACAGTTGTTAGACCCATGGCTCCAATTTAAGAGGTTCGAGTAGATCCTCGTCTTCCTCTTTAATGTCAACGGATGCCATATTGACAGATAATGTCTGCCTGAATATATCTCCAATGCTGTTATCGGAGTCATATGTAGGTGATTCGGATGAGTGAGAATGCCACTCGCATTCCTCATCGGAGCTCTCGGACGTTGTTGCTGGTGTAACATAATCGAGGCCGCTTTTGGACTTGTCGTAGTAATCCCAAAGTTTCCCAGACGGTGTTGACAGCTGCAGAGGCAAACGTCGACCGTTGCCGTAATTCAGACCTGGGGTAGCGTCCATGTTGTACCCCTGCTTTCGTATGAAATACTTGGCCTGAGGACTATACAGGTAGAGCGGTAGTCTTCCAGTATCGGGTTCGAGATCAAACTCTTGAGGCATGAAGGGTTGAGGACCGTCTTTTCGGCCAAAGTTGATCGTGTAATCCCCTTCTCTTTTACCTGGGACTAAGAAGTAGACATCTTTAATGGGAGCAAGTCAGTTTGCGGTATGGACGGTTGTCACATCCTCAGGAGAGGGACTATCCACCTTTGCAACCAGATACTTTGCAAGTTCTGCATCTTCTTCTGCTACCCTCTACATGACCGGAGGTTGGGATGCTGTTTTGGGCAACTTGACCACCAAGGGTTCAGCTTGTGGTATTGGCTTGCCTGAGGGTGTCGGATCGACACTTGGTTGTCGGCTCGTCTTAGAAAGACAGATGACCATCGGCTCAGTAGAAGACTTCGTATCTTCTGAATGCTTTTGACTAGATCTTGGCAATCGGATCACCATCCACCCTATGACAGGTTTTGGCTCTTGGCTTTGGGAGTCGGATGACCATTGGTTCCGACTGTGCAGCTTGGTCGAGAGAATCGGGCACCTCTTTATGCAAAGTTGCGACAAGGGGTGCGGCTTTGCCCCGTTTATGGGCCTGGAGATGAATTCTCAAAGGTTCCTCTGGCCTTTTGATGGTCGCCAGTTCGTCAGTTATGTATCTCTTGGATTCTTCATATAGACAAGCCTCTGAGACTCAACCCCTTTGGAGGGATCGATGTCGGTGAATTCAGTCTTCACAAAGTCGTGCTTACTGACATACTTAAAGCACTGATGAAGGGTGGATGGCACGATCATATAATCATATATCCACGAATGCCCCAAGAGGATGTTGTAGGACGTGTCTACATCTATGACGTAGCAGGTAACCTCCGTCTTCAGGTCACCAATCTGACATTTCAATCGGATCTTCCTTAGGGGATAGCTCCTTCCCGAGTTGAAACCGCTAATGGCAGTATTGGTCTCCGCTAGCCAGTGAATAGGGATGCCAAGAAGTTTGAGCAAGCTTTTCGGGATGATGCTTATTGACGAGCCAGGGTCGATATGCATCCGATCCACCTTGATGTCGCCGATGTATCCAGTGTAGTACAAGGGGTGATCATGCAAGTTGGACTTGATCAACATGTCCTATAGAGTAAATATGATATTGGGCATTGCATCTGTGCCATTGCTGCCCTGTAGATTTGTTGACGGGTCTTTCCCTGGAGGCTTGACCTGAGCTAAGTAGGCATCAGCATTTTGAGTGCTTCGTTCAATGCGACACGAAGGTCCTTGGAGAGCCTTAGGAGCTCGTATAACGACAAATTTGCTGGTGTATTAGACAATTGTGCTAATATGTCAAAGTTGTAAGGTCTCTCCAGCCCCTGAGGTGCATCATTACGGAGTGGCCTGTCGAAGCGGGTTTCCTTCGACTTGGACTTATCTGCCAATGGAGGCTGAGACGGCCTTGGAACATCAAAGGCAGGCAACATTGTCGGCTGAAGATCTTTAACTGAATTTCCCAGTATGGGCTGGACTTGTGCTCCAGACCGGGTAACAACGGCTTCCGCTTTCTCAGCTTCGGCTGAAATTGTATGGCAGGACCTAGACTTTCTGCCCTTCTTCTTGTTGGTAGGAGATGAAACTGCCTGGGTAACTTCGAGAACTAAGTCCGGGTGAACCTACATGATCTCTCCTCGTGAAGTAGTGAGAGGTACCAGTCCAGTTGTCTGGTTCTGGACGGTTGGAAAATTGGTAACCTCCATCATCGCCCGAGGGACGGGTGTTACCCCATCTGGAATGCTTGTTGGAAGAAAGTCGTCGAACTGAATTGAGACCATGTTCGCCGCCACGGTAACTTCTTCAAAGTCTATTGACAGAGCTTTGGAGTCGATAAGACTCTGGATGTACCGCTTTAATTGGAAGCAGTTATGAGTGGAATGATGGACATAGCGATGGAAGTAAAATATTTTGGTTCCTCCATTTCTGCTGCTCAGAGCTCGCGCCTTGGTAGAGGGAGCTGGATCCTACCCCCTTGCAAGAGCATATCGAAGATAGGTTTGACATGACTATCTTCAAATGAGTACTTCACCTTGGGCCATTGACCTTCTGCCTGTTTTTGTTCAGGCTTATTGGTCGCAACGGCAACCATGGCCGGTTTGCCTTTATTTTTCCGGTTGGAGGTGTCGCCACTGTTGTTGTTACTGGAGGTGGAACCAGGACGTTTGCCCTTATCCTCTCCATCAGGGATGTGTAATCCCAACTGGCGAGCCTTCTTCAACTTTGCTTCCGCATTGGTAGCACTTATGATGAAGGTCATCCAATCCCTGAACTATCGTCGTCCATCCAGAGACTAATTACGGGGAGCAGCTTCTTCTGGAATATTTCAATCAAGGAGCTCGCGGGATTGCCTTGGGGCAATCTTATTGCGGTTTGGCGGAACCGCTTGATATCGTTCCATGTTAGCTCCCTCTCTCCTTGAACGACGTCCATGAGAGATGACATTGTCACATCATGCCCCACTTCGTAAAACCTCTCCAGGAACAAGTGCTTGAAGCCGTCAAAAGAATGGATGCAGTTGTCGGGAAGGTTGCGATACCAGTCGAACGCAATCCCCTCCAATGCTCCGATGAATAACCGTATGAGGATGGCATCACTATACGGCAAGTGGTCGGTTGTGACTTCAAAGTAAGTCATGTACCGACTAGCAGAGGTCTTCCCGTCATAGGAATCGATAAGAAATGACTTGTACCATGGTGGAAAAGGCACATCTCTCCATGCGACGGGATACGCTGTCGTATTCTGAGGTCCCGAGAGGAGTCTCGGGCATTGAACATTGCTCGAAGCTCCTGGACTTCCCTCCTTGCTTCCTTGGCTTCATCTGTAGCTGAAGGAACGGATGCTCCTAAAGGATTATCATCCAAGGGAGGGGCGGTCGTGTTAGAGTCCGTGTTGACTGCGGGTCCCAAGCTTGTTTGTCCGGGCGTCCTAGCTAGTTGAGTTGGCAAGGCAGCTTTGATTTCGTCTACTGACTTGACAAAGGATAAGAGCATGGCTTCAAGTACTTCTAGACGTTGTCGATCAGTAGGCACCTCATGATCATCGTCGGCCATAAAGACTGTCCTTACATGGGTAGAGGTAGAAGGGATCGTAGCAGAGGTGCTCTCTGTATAGTATTTGCGTACAGAGAAATCATCGAAAAATGTCGGAATGTCATCTTCCTCGGACTCGGAAGGGGTGCTACCCCCTGTGCAGGAAGCCGCATCGTCTTGAAAAGGGAGGTGGCCCTCAGGGAAGTCCAAGTCTGTTACATAGTTCTAGGGGATCTCTACCCCCTGTGTGTGCTCTTGGTACACCGAATTGTCGCATATATTGAGGGGACTGCTACCCCCAGCTTCATCTACTCCCAAGGAGGCCGAAGGTGCACCCCTAGGTGCTGGAAGTTTCTTTTTGGATCGAGTGCCTAAATAGTCACCCCCTGTGGTTGTCGGTGGCAACCCTCCAGATAAGAGTTTTCTTGCAATACTGGCCGAGATTGCCGGGCTGGAAAAGTCGGTCTTCTTTTCTCCTTTGCCGGAAGGAACCTTCTGAGTTGAATTACAGGAGGCGAAAGGAAACTCCTCGTCTCCTAGAATTTGCACCTGTTTCTTGAGTTGTTATCGGACACGTGCTGGCTGCTGCAGTCGTTGGAAAAATGACTGCCGACCTTCAGGTGCTGTCGATTTGTCGCAGCAGCAGTTGATGAAGACTTGGGTGCAACGACGTCCCGAGAGGGACTCATCGCATGCCAATGTTGCCACCTTGCGTTTGTGAGTAATCACCTCATGCAAGTTTGTAGCAAGCTGATCTACCTTTGCACCAAACTTGTGGACTCGGGTATCCCGAGCGCACAGGTGCAGAGGTATTATGTTTGCTTCCTGATCCGAGGCTATTAAAAGCACTTGCTCTGGATCGTTGGAGGGAGACTTTAAAGACCCACCCTGTTCGTTAGCCCTGGGGGACT
Organism: Iris pallida; assembly: GCA_029216955.1. Classification (NCBI taxonomy): domain Eukaryota; kingdom Viridiplantae; phylum Streptophyta; class Magnoliopsida; order Asparagales; family Iridaceae; genus Iris; species Iris pallida. The sequence goes on from JANAVB010034418.1 coordinate 17,722,510, forward strand.
GGACGCGGGTGCTTCTGTTCAACTTTCTATCAGGAGCCCGTATAACAGTTAACGGGGCCCGCTGACAGTCAGCAACTTAGACAGTTGACTGGGCTTGTTGGGCCCGTACTGCCCTAGACTTCTTTGACTTAGCACCCGAAGGCGCATAGTCAAAAGAGTCCAAATTGATACATCCCACATTCTCAGTGGACCGTATGGAGTCGGGCCCGCATGAGAGACGGTTAAACACAGAGCTTCTGACAGGGCCGCATGAGACACTCTGCCTATGGCCAGGATTGGTTGTTGTATGGGCCATCTTCCTGCGGCTAGAGTTGGCTGCCGCATGGGCCATCAGTATGCGGCCATAGTTGGCTGCCGCATGGGCCGTCTTTCTGCGGCCAAAGTTGGTTGCCGCATGAGTTGTTTGCCTGCAGCCAGAGTTGGCTGCCGTATGGACAGATTGCCCATCTCTCTTATGCGGCTTCTTCTTTGTCCGCATGGATTTTCCTTGTGCCCCCAAAAACTCAGCATCGTAGTGTTTTTCTCTGCAGGATTTGGGGATAGTGGGGTCCTCTGCGGTCAGAAGCAAAGCCACATGAGAGCTTTGGTCACCGTCTTGGGCTGCAGAAGGAGCTTCTTCGAGAACTTGGTCGGGGGCAACAGTTTTGGGCGCCAATGTCCTGCGAGTTCTCTTTGGATTGGCTTGCTTCTGTGACGGGCTGGCGCTCCCTTCAGAGAGCATTTCTTCGAAGGCTTATTGGTCAAAACGAACCACAAGCATTTGCTACGTAGAGCCAAGCTTGGACGCGTCAGATTGCATCACCAGCTTCTTATCAGAGGAGAAGGACGTCCCCAGCAGAGTCGCCATCGTGTTTGCCATTAAATATCAAAGACAAGTATTCAGAAACACTGAAATTGATTGTAAACTCGCTTGTAGAAAGAAGAGCCTAGAAAGAAATCCAAGAAAATAATCTAAGTACAATTGTTTAGTTTTTTATCCTGGGGGATGACGATGGAGGCTCGGGAAAGTGTATCAACTCTGTCTTACTCTTTGGACTATCCGACGCAGCCTTTAGCTCTTGAAGAAATTGCCTCTTGAAGTTGCCAGCCCTGGATTGCCAACCATTTTGCAGGGGTGTGGCACCCTGCTATTTGTAGTAATTTCGGAATGAAGGATATTTTGAGCCGCAAAGATAACCACGTGGCAAATCCCTGGGCCACATGGCCGTAATCATGCCTCGAGACTCGGTCTGTGACTGATAGCTGAAGATTTGTTAGGATTTGTTGTGATTTATCGTTGTAGCAAATCTGAGCAGTTGAGACCTGGTCAACTTGTCACGTGCATCAACTAATCTTCTGTGGCGAGCCGCATGAAGGATGTCTCCTGGCCGAGCCGTATAAGGAATGTCACATGGCTGAGCCGCATGAAAGAATATCTCATGATCGAGCTGCATGAAGGAAAATCTCATGACCGAGTCGCATAAAGAATGTCTCATGCCCGAACCGCATGAAGGATATCTCATGACCGAGCCGCATGAGGGAATGTCTCATGATCGAGCCGCATGAAGGATGTCTCATGACCGAGCCGCATGAGGAATGTCTCATGACCGAGCCGCATGAAGGACGTCTCATGACCGAGCCGCATGAGGAATGTCTCATGACCGAGCTACATGAGGAATGTCTTATGACCGAGCCGCATGAGGAATAACTTCTGATCGAGCCACAAGAAGGATGTCTCATGACTGAGCCGCATGAGGAATGTCTCATGATCGAGCCGCATGAGGAATGCCTTCTAACCGAGCCACATGAGGCCATCTCATGACCGAGCCGCATGAGGAATGTTTCATGACTAAGCCGCATGAAGGATATCTTCTGGCTGGATGGGTATGGGGGTTCTAGGAGAAGGTGCTGTGCCGAATGTCACGATTTGAGAGAGTTTCGTTTGTCTCCCTCTTGACTAATCACCTTGTTCGAAGAGGATTTGACGGTGGACTCCTTCAGAAGATTGTGATGCGCTTGACTGAGATGATTCGCCTAACTGAGACATCTGAGTAATACATCTAGTTGAGAGCAGGCCGTTACAACGTCTTCAATTGGCATCATGTTTCCGAGATGATGTTGGAAAGGCGCAGTAGGTCGCAGTCGCTGGAACACTTACTGCCTTGATAGTGGAGCCACTGTCTTGTGGCAGTGGCAGTTGATAATGGCTTAGGTGCAGTGATGTCCTGGAAAGGGCTCATCGTACGCCAAGGTTGCTTCTCTCTTTTTACGTTTGTAAGTAATCACCTCTCGTAGGTTGATAGCAGATTGATCTACCTTCGTATCCGTTTTGTGGGCCCGGGTATCCCGAGCGCCCAGGTGTGTAGGTATCATATTTGCTTCCTGATCACCGGCTAGTAAAGTACTGCGCTCGATCGTTGTAGAAAGACTTTTTGGGACCATCATATTTGCTCCCTGATCACCAGCTAGTAAAGCACTACGAGACAGGATGAGCTATGACAGGTTCGCACATAAAATATGCGATATGGCCCTAGAAGGTGCATAGTAGGAAGAGTCCAAGTTGGAAGCTTCGACATTCTCAATAGGCCGCATGGGGTCTGGCCCGCAAGAGATTCCCTCCCCCCCCGACTTAGTTCAAGCGCAATAGCTGCACCCAAGTGGGAGGGGGACTTTAAGAGTCATCTCATATCTGGTGCAAATGCATCCGAGACGATTCTGTACAGTTTACCATCGGTAGCGCGCATGATTTTTGTGCACGCATCTCTGGTTTACTGTTGGCATAGTACGTTTGAAGTGCATGGCCCGTGTCGCCTTGAATTTCTTCATACTAGCCCATGAAGACGCCTAGTACTCAGAACCCAACTCATCCTCGCCATGACAGCGAGTGACTCAATTGAGTGATTCTTTTCTTTTTTTATTTTGGTACCCTTTTCAAAGGAGGGAAAGGGGCTCTATATATAGAATGGAGTGAGCCCTTTTTTCTTCTCCTTTCTGATGTAGGACTAAAAGCAATATTTTCCATGCTTCTACAATGGGCGATACTTTGACTCCTTATGACATGGTGTTTGTCCCACAAAAGGCAGTCAAAGGCCAAGCATTGTCCGATTTCTTAGTAGCGCACCCCGTGCGAGAGACATCAAAGCTCTATGACAACATCCCTGATAAAGTCCTAGAGTCCAATGCCATCTCAGATAACTCGGTTCGGCACATGTTCTTTGACGGTGCTTCAAGAACAGGGCCCAAAGGCGAGATCATCGTAGGGGTCGGAGTGGTCCTCATCACTTCTGACGTCTTGGTCATCAACCAGGCATATTCTCTCATGGAGTCATGCACCAATAACGTCGCTGAGTATAACACTCTCATCATCGGACTCCAGTTCGCTTAACAGTTGGGGGTTGACTGCATCGAAGCTTATGACAACTTGAAATTGATTATCAACCAGGTTCAGGGACAATATAAAGTCCGGCATAAAGATCTGGTTCCATACCACCAAGTGGAAATTGATATCATCTCTACCTTCACAGGGTTCTTTATAGAACATGTACCTTGGTTGCATAACTTGGAGGCCGACGCACTAGCTGGCTTCGTCGCTTCTCTAGCAGCTCATGTGGGAACCCAATATACCATCATGGTAACAGGCCGGGAACTAGTTTGCCCAAGAACAATCTACATACGTGTCTGAGTTACTCAGTACAAATAGATATTAATGTGGACGTTCAGGATTGGTGGTTTGTGTTCATAGACTATGCAGTCTATGGGATCCTACCTGAAGACCCGAAGGAAGCTACTTCTGTCAAGAGACGCTCTCTCCAGTTCTTCTACGACATAAATACCAAGATGATGTATCGTCGTTCATTCGACAGGCTTCTCCTGCGATGTTTATCCAATACAGAAGCACAAGAAGCACTCAAAGAGGCGTACGATGGCACCTGCGGAGCCCATCAGCCTGGCCCTAAGTTACAAGACAAATTGTGTCGCATGGGCTACTAATGGCCCACTATGATGGCAGATGCCGTAGATTACGTAAAGAAGTGCCGGGTTTGTCAGTTGCATGCTGACTTCATCCACCGGCCTTCGAAGTTCCTGCACCCCATGACGGCCGCTCGCCATTTGAAACATGGGAAATGGACATCATTGGGTTGATTAGCCCACCATCCTCCAGAGGATACCGGTTCGTACTTGCCATCACCGACTACTTTTCTAAGTAGGCGAAAGCAGTACCTCTGGCCAAGGTAAAAATAGCAAATATGATCAGCTTGTCAAACATCACGTCATATACCGCTTCGATATTCCTCAAAGGATCATCCACGACAATGGTCCTTAGTTTGTGAGCCACGCTTTCTATCGGTTCTGTAATAAAAATTGAATACAGAATGTGGCATCAACGTCTTACAATCCCGCAGCGAATGGACTAGCCGAAGCGTTCAACAAAACTATCGTCAAGCTACTTAAGAAAGTTGTTTCGTCTAATAAGCGCAATTGGAATGAGAAGTTCGGCTAATGTTTGTGGGCTTACCGTACGAACGTTCGAACACCCACGGGCAACACATCATTCTATCTTGTTTATGGAAGCAAGACAGTACTTTCCCTGGAGATCAAAATCCTATCCTTACGGATAGCTATCACCAACCAGCTGACTGACGAAGACAATCAACGTCGACGGCTACAAGAGTTAGAAGCATTGGATGAAAAACATCTGCTAGCTCAACAATGAATTAAGCTTTACCAAGCTCAGATTTTCGGGCCTTCAACAAAAAATTCCGGGAAAGAATATTCCAAGTGGGTGACATTGTCTTGTTAGTTCGAAGTCCGATGATAATGACTCACAAGACGGTTGGGAAGTTCGAGCCCAAGTAGGAGGGACCATTCGTCATAGAGAAGGTCTACTCCAATAGTGCCTACCGACTGGCCAAACCCAACGGCGACATGCTAATGATGCCAAACAACGGCAAGTTCCTGAAGAAATACTATGTCTGAGTTTCAAACCAGCATAGGCTTCCACCTCCCCTGTGGGTATTTATGGATTTCGTTAAAGGAATTCACCCCTTCTATACTTCACCCCAGTATAAAAACAGTTCACGTCCATATCACCTCTGAGTCTACACCCTAGCGAAGTTCACGTCCATATCACCACTGAGTAGTCATCTCTTCTATGATGACCTCATGTTGTCATAACTCCCTAGAAAATATTTTACGTCCATAATACCTCTGAATTGTCATTTTATACCCTAGCGAAGATGTGCCTACCATGTCCATATTACCTCTGAGTAGACGTCTCTTCCATGGCAACCCACCATGATTGTCATATTCATCTATAGAACCTTTCATATGCATATTACCTCTGAGTCATTCTATACACAGTAGATTCTATCCTTGCCACGTCCATATTACCTCTGAGTAAGGAAAAGTCCATCACCAAAGGATTCTATGTTTATCATGTCCATATAACCTATGAGTAAACACCATATTCCCAACGGAGTTATCTTCATCCCCTCATGACATGCTACCTCTGAGGGAATCCTCATTCTTGTAAGAGAAAATGTTCACAAGTAAAAAGACAAGTAGAGAAACAAAGCCAATGTTTTCATTTATAAAGTGAAAAGGTTTGATTACAAAAATTTGTCTCTCACAAACCGAGAGACAAGAAGATAGAAAGAAGATCAAAGCTGAGAAGACCGGCGCTGAAATTCTTCCAGTCGACTCTTCAGAAGAGCAACTTGGGGGCCGACCAATGCTCGAGCTCGACGCTCGGCCTCCTGACGATGAGTGGCTTCATCTTCAATAGAAGCGAGGCTTTAGCACGCAAGGGCCAGCTCGGCCTAACGAATGCCAATGCTTTCCTTCTTCCGAGCCAGGGTCTTGAACATTGGCGAAGGATCTCCTTCTGGTCCTTAGTCTTGACCAGGTCACTCTCAGCAATGGCCAAGGTCTCTTCTAACTTCTGGATATGCTCCCGAAGGACCTTGTACTGATCCTCCACAGCTGTACGGTCACAAACTCGAGCCTCTTCGACGTCGGTCACTTCTTCAATCTCGGAATCAACTTCGGCAAGCCGGTCAGTTAGTGCCCGACATTTCTGATCCTACTAAGATGCCTTGGAGACCATCTTCTCTAACTCTGTAGCGGCTAGTGTCGGAAGTCCACGCTCCAGATTCTTGAGCTCCAAAGCAGCGGCTTCCAATTCAGCCAACAGATCTTCTATAACATCGGTCTTAGCCTCACACTCTGGGTAGTCGTGCAAGGCCACCAACTGGGCCTCCACTATATTCCAGACCCGTCTGAAAGATTGGTTGCTTCATAAAACACCCTCTATGCCACACATCAATGCATGACGAATTGTGCTCAGCTTGAGATTGGTGTAATATGCGTTATCAACAAACTCGTGGGGGTTACCGGAGATGCCGCGACAGAAGACCCCGTGAGCACGGCAGCAGCCAATACACGTCTAGGTACCGCAGCCGAAACAGATGGCACAGCGACCATCACAGAAGTCGTAGGCGGCACAGAGACGATAAAAGCCGACACTGTCTGACATGCAGCTAGCTCCTTAGTAGTCTCCTGAGCTGGTTCTTCAAACGCATCTACAGTTGGAACCATGTGGACTGGAGTTTTAGCCATCTCAGCATTCGACTTCTCAGCAATTGCGGTGGCCGATTCCTCAGTAGTCTCTTGAACCTGCACTCCAGTAGTGGGCTCGTTGGCCGACCAATTCTTCTACGGCCTCTATGGCCGGGTTCTTGATAATGACATCAGCAGGCTCACCAGCGGTACGTCACAACTATCATCCCCGTGGCTACCTCGCCCGGGACCTCAATCACTGGTTCGTTTATGGCCACGTCAACTTGTGCCACGTTGACATCAATAGTTATCTCCTCGAGGACAAGATCAGCCAACTCTTCGATCACCTCCTCGGCGACTATTCAAATAATCTCATCAACCCACTGTTTAACAGTTATTTTTGTCGGCCCTTCAATATCCTGACAGGCCAAATATTCGACAGCCTTCTCTGTCGACCCCTCCAAGAGACCGTCAACCAATTACCGAGACGGATCCTCCAGATTTTCTAGAGGCGGCTCCTCGGCTGGATGATCCTCCTACCCCGACGAAGCGGGACTATCCACCCATGCGTACGCATACTTGGCGGTGGCAAATCAACTCCTTATACACAGCCATCATCTCGGGATATTGGTTCTCCAACACCAAGAATTCCTCCTTGGAAGGGGTATTTTCCTCGTATGACACATCCCCCCATGGCAACTTCGAGATGGCACGCATCTTATGAAGCGCCAAACCCATCTCTCCACAAGGGGCAGAGAACGTCCTGGGATGGTGGTTAAATAACTCCAACAAAGCTTTGAACAAAGGCCGGTTGATCTCTATCCCATGCTCGGTGGCCATGATGGCACGACGAAGGCCCATACCTATCAAATTCCGCTTGAACCTACCCACCACCCATTGAGTTAGCTTACTCCACTCAAACTTAAGATAAATCCAGCCTGCGACATGGAAGGCACCTTTCGGATAGGTATGGCATGTGGCCAATAGCCTGTTAGCAAAAAGAGGGGCTCGGAACGACTGCACTTCATTGGTAAAATCAACAAGCAGGCGACCAGGAAGGAACACCCGCAGTGTAGCTGATGGATCGTTGGGGACACTCTTGAAGGAGTCCCTCTGATTAGAGCACCCTTCCAATTTGATATGACCGGTCATCAAACCCCCTCGCTTCGGGGACAGTTCCCACTTTATGAAACGCTTCTCAGCCAAACAAAAGAAAGTCGAGAGTCAAAGATGACGGTTGACAGAAGGAATGCACAGAGGAATACCATAGTTCTCGAAATGCCAATCTTCGGTTATCTCCAAGAGCTTTGTACTTTTTAAACCAACTGATCACCGAAAAGAAATAAAGGTTTCAACATCCTGACAGCATCAGACGGATGAAACAGCATGCCTCGATCATCATACGACGAAAGTATACGAGCTGTTGATTCCGAATCATTGTTAGTCGACCTCTCGGTTGACCATTAGCAATCAATTGTTCAGTAGAATGGGTGAGTGCCTCATCGACGTCGTTACCCATGGCACAACCCGTTAATTCGAAAAGAATATCCTCGAAGAGAGACAAGGACACAAGAACTACACACAAACAAAAATGTGTCAGGAAAATAAAATGAAAGCACTGCGCCATAAAAAGAAGGCATCTAAGTAGCCCTTGTAGGGAGCATTCGTGCAGGCACTAGAAAAGTGCACCGCACATCAGCTAACATACATCCGTGCAGGTACTTCATAGAAGACGTTGTACGTCAACATTGACTGTGCAAAGCTTTCGCATCTAGCCGATACTTTATGAAAAGTAGCAACTATGCGCGTCAGTCGACAGAGCTTTAGCACATCTTTGGAACACCACCCCGAAGAGAGGTGTCCATGCGCATCAGCAAGAAAAAAAGTATCAGCATATCTTCAAGACGACGCTCCTAAGAATCGACGCTCATATGCATCAGCAAACCAAGAAGTCAATAACAATCCGACGTCTACCAGCAACGGATGGCCATATATCCCCTACAATAGGAGCTTGCTCAACAACGACGGCTTCAGAGGCCAACTGCTTCCCTTTGTCCTGACGAGTGGCCTCCCCATTTTCTCTCACCGACGACATCCTAGTCTGTCTCACAGTCCCTGCAGCCAGTCGGGGGCTAGCCGCTGCCCTACTAGTCTTTTTGGAGCTCGTTGCGAGAGCTTTTGGGGTTCTTGATTTCTTAGGAGCCATAGCGGGAAAAGTTAGGGTTTGAAAGAAGAAGAAGACTCTGACAGAAAGCTTCTATGGGAAGGTAGGTGAAAGCAAGAAAGTTTCTCTCTCCCCAACGACCCCTACTTATAGGGTGCAGCCACGTCAGCGAAAGAAGACGAAATGCTTCGTGATCAAGGAAACTCTTCGAACAACGTGGGAATGAAAAGTTAGGATCATGATGACCGTTCCCTATAAACGAGGAATTAAGATCAACTTTAACAAAGCGACAGCTCAAGGCATTTAATGCTGAAGCCTAAATGTGACAACATCCTGTCAGTATGCACGCCAAGTATTCACTCGAAAAAGACAGGTGTCATGCTTCTGTTCAAAGTATTCCGAGATTGATTCAAGTTCGAAACACTTTGAAGGGGGTCTTATAGAAGCATAAAAATGTGCAGATATTGTCAAAAGCGCAGGTAGGTGTTCCTGCTACCCAACCAGCTTCACAAAAGCGCAGGTGACCAAACACGCAGACAGAAAAGACAAAGTCACAGAACAGAAAAGTTCACAAAGATTTCCTTTTATTAAAATCATGGCTACAAAGATCTATTACATACTCTACATGATTACATGAAAAGAACTAAAAACTCCTAAAGATCTACAATGGGGTTAATCTTCACAGTGTGATCGTCATGGACAAACAAAGAAAATGCATGTGCATAGCAGATGTGAACACAGTCGCCATCAAAGTCTGCTCCCACATGGCCCCAAATGCGTAGCCCACTTCTGACGTGCAGCCTCGCCAGAGCAAACCACTTCACAGACAGACACGGAGGAACTCCAATATGGCTAATGAAGTAGTTATTGGTCCGAGCGAGAACTCAGTCTACAACACGACGGCTCGCTCTTTTCAAAAGCATGTCAGCTTCTGCGGCTCTTCGAGCATAACAAAGGCACACAACCACTGATGAGCGGGCAGAGCACAATAGAGGGCTCATCGGGTGGGAAACCAATCCTAACCCCGTAGTTTGGACCTCGAAGACTTCTAAGACGTCGCCCAGGTTCAAACTCCTTATGGTGGACATTCGGGTACTTCTCAAGGCCAGTTAGTATTTTTACAATGACAGCCTCTTTGAACGAAGGGATCCACAACCATCAGCCGACTTATGCAAGGCCAATGGTCCTTCAAAGCTAAGTCAGGATCAAGCATAACTTTTGGAGAGGAAGACGACGCTTTAGAAAAACTCCCCTTTATATAGGGTAAGTATGGTCCAACCAACATGCCACGTGGCTGTCGGTCAAAGTGCCCAGATTAATAGGATGAACCTAGAACTCAGCACAACAAACTTCATTTAATAGGTTCATTCTACAAAGTCCTAGGCCACCAACTTCTCAAATTCTTCCAAGTAATGGCGACAATTAAATAGGAGGACGACCGACTCAGCCATCAAGGAGAACAGTTATTAAATGATCTTTAAAAAGACTTCGACAGGAACTAGCTCCTTCAACTCAGAAGTGCAGCCAGGTACCTGTGCCCCCTCTTCGACTCGGAAGCGCAGATTGCCGATTTCTCCATATGACGTCCCTCGCCTCAAAAGCGCAGAGCCTCCGCTTCAACCCAGAAGCTCGGCCCATTCAACGGCCCACTTCATCTGACACTTTGGTGACACCATTGCCTTAAGCAAAGCTTAATCATTGCCCTAAAAGCGTAGAGGCTCCAAAACGTGGCCTGCTCGTCGCCCAAAAGCACAGAGGCTCTGTTGTCTACAAAACACAGTCTACTTGTCACCCAAAAGCACAGAGACTCTATTGTCTTCGAAACACAGCCTACTCGTCGTCCAAAGGCATAGAGACTCCGTTGTCTTCGAAACACAAGTCTACTCATCACCCAGAAGCACAGAGACTTCGTCGTCTTTGAAACACAAGTCTACTTGTCGCCCAGAAGCACAGAGGCTCCGTCGTCTTTGAAACACAGCTTAATCGTCGCCCAAAAGCACAGAGGCCCCGTCGTCTTCAAAAGAACGGTCTACTCGTCGCCTAGAAGCGCAGCAGCACTGAAGCTTTGCCCAAAGCACAGTCAGCATGGTCCCACCCAATCGGTTTGTTTAAACCACGGCTCTTACAAATAAGGCGGAGGTTAATTCTATTGATAAGAGCAATATCTTATTAGTTGGTTTAAAATCATAGATAAGGACAAAGTTTGTTCTTATGGATGAAGGCCATATCCAATCGGTTTGTTTAAACCAATGGCCTCCTAAGATAAGACAAAATCCAACTCTATGATAGAATCCAAGATCTACTCCGCTTCATCTGAACAGAAGACTTCGAGCAATAGATACGCGCTACGTGTCTCTTTTTTGGTTATGTTGATAACCACCCGAGATCTTGATAGAGAAGAATCTCAACGTTCGTCACGTGTCAGCTCAGCAGTAGCCCTCATCGTGCAATGACAGCAGATTCTTTCATATCTCAAATCCTAATGCACATCGTATATGTTCCCCATCCCTATAAATAGAAGGATTTTCCTTCAATAAAGAGGCTTTAAAATGTTCAACTTCGACATTCTCTTGATTGGTAACCCTAGAGTTTCAATCACCAGTACCAAAAAGCCAAAGCAAGTTCAACTCGTCGTCAGATCGTAAACAGAGTAAAGGAGCCGTTGCAGTGCTCGATCTCCACCGCCACACTTTCTTAAAAATTTCGTACTTAGATCTCCTATTTAGGAATCGATTGTACTCTTTTTACATTTAAAATACAAAAAGTTCGTATAACCTTTTGTCATGGCAAACAGCTGTTGTTGCCATGCCACTGTATTGCAAGGCCAAAGCATGATGCTGCTGCTAATGCCATTGCAAAGAAAGGCAAGGCAAAGCTAAAGCATGCAAAGGCAATGCAGTTGTTGTCCTGCTGCAGAAGCAAGTGCAAGACAAGCAATACCTTGCTTAAGCTGTTGTATAATATGTTGTAAATGGTAAGATCTTTAGAATGATCTTAATAATGAAGTAAACCCAAAATGAGATTTGAATGCACAAAATAGGTTACAATCAGTCAGATGTAGGCCACTAACACTCATCTCCCTACAGCCTTACTCACTCACACACTTAGACAAGCCAAATACTGATACATTCCCAAAATCCCAACTAACACACACACTGATACATTCAGTATCCTCACTGATATATACACTGCTAATGACTGATACCTCCCTCCTCTCACTTATTCTATACTAACACCCTAACATACTAGGATACACTATTAGGATATCCTAACTGACTGAACACTAGTCTTACTGTTACTAACTGTTACCACTTCTCACTCTCACACTCGACACATGGACTGATTCATGCCAAGATGCCCTGCTCACAAATCAGACCCCTATGCCTACTGCCTCGAACAGTGGCAAACAGCCAAGTGGCCATACCCATAACTGCCAAACCCGAGCTCACTGATATAGTGACACATGAATCTCAGTGATTCACTGATTCATCTGCCTGTTCAAACATGGGTTCACTCCAACCTACAGACACTAGGGTTACTCATCACTGAGCTAAGGACTGAATACTCACCTTTGATACATATGTCTCTAACCCACTGTCGTAGCAACCAAGCCCTAAATCACCTCTACACTAAATTCAACTACTGAACGCAACCTCATGGGCCCCCCACTGTCTCACTGACAGTACAAAAAACCTAAAACAGTGAACACAAGAACCCCCAACACCCTGCCTATTTACACACATGAATATATAACATATATATAACACTCATATATGCATAAACTTAGAGAGAAATAATAGAAGATCACTTAGGATACCTATCCAACGAAAAACCAAGCCAATCCTATGCTCAAAACCAAAAATCAAGACCAAAATGATCACTTTGTCATTTTGATAAACACTTTGTGGGCTCTCGTCGGATTTCTCCAAGGATGGCACAAAAAACCCAAATAAAATACATAAAAAATGAGGTTTAGAGCCTTACTCATCTCCCCATGGGTACCCCTAACCAATGTGAGTGTTCCTACTTGTGTCAAGTATGAAGATGGAGCTCAAACTATCAAAATAACAAAAGTTTTACCTATTGGGTGGTTGTTTTTCCAATGAAGCCTTCTAGGGATGCTCTTGTGTCAAGTTTGAGACAATCTCTCCCTCCTTTGGACTCTTTCCCACAAGCTCCTCGGTTTCTAAGCTTCTAGCCTTGTAGGGTGAAGGTTTAGAAAGGTTTTGGGAGAATTTAGAGGAGTTGTGATGGTAGGAATGAATGGAAATGAAAAGGGCTTGAAGAGGGTTTCTTTTAGGATTTGTGGAGGCTTCTAAAGGATGAAGAAGATGGTGTAAATGCTCTTTATTACCAGCCATGCATGTTAGCCCTAAAACCCCTTCTAAAAAGTCTATTTTACCCTTTCAAGTTTTCATGAACACTTACCTAAAAGAAGGGTTACTTGTGCTCTAAGTGTGGGATTAATTTCTAGTCTAAAACTAAGCTTAACATGACTTAAATGAGGCTAGTTGTGTTCATCCTAGGTTGTAGGCTCAAGTGGTCAAGTCTAGTTTAATTGGGTCCACAAGTCAAGGTTCAATTAATAGGCTAAACCAACAATAAATGAAACCTTCACAATAATTGATTTAAATAACTACTCATGCAAAATAAATAATGTAAATTGACAAAAATATTCCTATCTAGGATTGTGGTAGTGACAGAATCTATACGTCTATACAGTTGAAATCATGATCATTACGTGTCAATCCAAGCAAGAATCATATGCATCATCCGAGTAGACCCATGCACCGAGCAAACACATGCGCATCATCTGAGCAGACCCATATGCATTACCGAGCAGACTCATGAGCATTATCTAAAATGTATGCCTAATCTACACCAGGCCCATGTGCTTAATCTGAACAGACACATGCGCATAATCCATATGTACTTAATCTGAGCAGAATCTATGCGCATAACCAGATGCGTAAAACCTGTCGTGCAGAGTATGAGAAGATACAGTCGCGTAGAGGCCACGCGCATATATAACGGTACATAACCACTATTAAACTCTGATTACAATTAGACAAAATAACTTCACTTCTTCCTTGTAATCGCAGTTGCAGAAAGAAATAACTAATCATAATTAGAAGAAGAAGAAAATAGAAGAAGATAGAATAAAATATTATTATTCTTTCTTGTCGCACTTCTATATATATCTGTTTTAGAGAATAACAATCTCAAAGCAAGATTCGCCCACCGCGATCTGCTCCCAGAAACCAACAAGTTCTCAAAGAACTTCTGGAATACTCTAGTCAACTTTTTTTGCGACTCAAACGGATTCTAAAATTAGGCTAGGGGACTCTGTTTATTGAGAGGAGTGGAAACTTCACCTCTTCTCCTATCTGATGTGGGACTAAAATATCAACACTCAAAAAATGAGTTTGATATTTTAGATCATCCTACAATCAGCAAAGTCCGTCTATACTCGCGCATGCATCCGTGTATGCGTGACGCGCCACCTTGCACCCTTGAGCCCGTTTTTGAGTTCTAGTCCGAGTCCGAGTCCAACAACAAAAAATATACATGCTTTCTTTAAGGAGTTAATCATTTTTCCTCCTAGGAAAACACCCCCACCTGGCACCCATATGTGCCTCCACCACACCACATGTTGTCACGACCCGCACCCATTGTTAGGGTACGAGAACGTAACGATGCCCAGCCAACGTCGCAGTGTCGGCGGTAGAATGCTGTGTCACGACCCGCACCCAATATTTGGGCATGAGCCGTGGGTACGTCCAGCCTACGCCGCAGTGTCGGCGGTAAAATGCTGTCTAGTCATCTCCACAATTTATCAAATACAACCACGCAGTTTATAGATTTCCACAATAGATCAAGTTTGCATTCAATCTCAACAGGAAGTTGTAAGCACAATATCTATGGTGAAAGGAACAACTGATAACTGAATAAGATCACCAAGTGTAGAGACCAAATATGATAGAAGAAATGATCTCAAAGTATAAAAATGTATAAAAGAGAATCCACTACTCAACTCTCATAATCCATAATAAAATGAAATACAATCAAGAGTTTTTGTGAGCAACACATGCTCTATAAATGCTGTCTAGCTAATAGTCTCCTGCGGAGGGTAGCCCCGCGTCCAAGTCCTCCTGTATGATCAAGTCAGGGTCTTCCGTCTGCTCATAAAAGGTAGTACAAAACTCCTCTAACTCATCACCTAAAAATGTTGGTTATTCAGTCAGGATTGGAACAAGCACACAAGCTGAAAAACTATCCGCAACATAATAGGATCGACAGTACGTGAATATATCATATGTAAAAGAAAGCTGAACAGTGATGTGATGGCATAGTATATCTAGAATAAAGTATGAATCGTAGAGTAATATGTCAACTAGAATGAGTATGAAAGCATAGTGACATGTCAAGTGGTAAAATAATGAAAGACAATCTATCTAAAGTGAATTGAAATACCCTTTTAGACATGTGAACGACTAAGGGGTAAATAAGGCATACTGCACGTGTCGTGTGCAGTTGCTAGCATTCAAGATTAGACATATGGGGATAGAATGGGTAGTTCACACATCTAATAAGGTATTTTTCCTCCCGACCAGTACTCATGAACCCAAATAAGTCACGAAAAGAAGCTAAACAAAAGTATAATAAATAGGGGTTCATGTTTCTCACTCGTGTGTCCATCGTGTCATCAAAACAAAAGAACATATGAATGTATACTGCACAAACCATCAGAATTGGAAGTAGAACAGAAAGTGTACTTGCCTGTCGTCCCGAGCTGCGAGTAATGATCAAGTGAAGAATTTGAGTCCAAGTGACCTATTTTGTGAATTAAAACTAATCAATCATATAAGCTAACCAAGTAAAACTATACTGAGAATTATTGTTATTTACCCCTATACTTCCAAGAAGCCTCTATCTAGCTTGGGTGGTTCTCTTCTTAGCAGCCTCCTAATCTAACCTATAGGTATACTATATCCATATTTGTATTATTCTTAGGAAACAATGATGGCCAAATATTCTAATAATCTGTACTACTTGGACTTGATGTCACCACTTTATATACAATTGCCAAAGTAAGGCATGGTATAACTGTACTCATCTATACACCCCTCACCTACCTACTCCACACATTGCTTACATGCACACTGCATCACAGGATTTTATATGGTAGTGCATAGTACAAATCCTGTGCCCTTGACTACCTGGCAACTGTCTTCCTAATAGGGCAGGTCAAATGTTCGTTAAAAGCTAGGTTAGGATCCACTCTCTGGCCACTGTCAGGTACCTATAACTATTTGGGTTTAGGGTGGCAATGGGGAAGTACACACCTAGGTGTTCTAGGAATGGGGTAATCCTCTATTGCCTTGTATGTGTCCTGTACCATGTGTACTCTTATCACTGGGTTCCTGGGCTTTATCCTAGTCTTCTTCCTTATTCTGCACAGGTCCCAGTCTCTTCACCCCCTTTTTGTGTACTTATCAGGTACATCCATGGCTTCCTTGTACTCGAGTTCACAGGCCTACATCTATCCTACCATTAATAATGACACTTTTGCCTAGGACCTCTCTAACACTGGTTTGCCTTCACTGCTAACTGTATGGACAGGGAAAAACTTGTAGCTGTAAGACCATCTCCAATGGGAATTTCTAAAATTTGGGTTTCTATCCTACTTGGCATTGTCCTTTCTATCCTAGTTGTAAGAGTTTCTACATAGAATTGTACAACAAAAAAATACTTTTTTCAATAATATAATAGTGTGGGCCCCAATAATAATAGGTGGCAATAATGTAGGATGAAAAATTTCTATGAGGGTTTCTACATGTAGAAACTCTCAATAGAAATTCTCCTCTCTCCCTCTCATGACAATTATTATTGGACCCCACACTATTAAATTATTGAAAAAGTATTTTCTTTTGTTGTACAATTCTATGTAGAAACTCTTACAACTAGGATAGAAAGTACAATGTCAAGTAGGATAGAAACCCAAATTTTAGAAATCCCCATTGGAGATGGTCTAATATCTTTACACATTTCATCTATCTACTCAACCTATTATTATATGTATAACAATGCAAGGCTTTAGATGTGGCAGTAGGGCTCCTATACTCTACTCCACAACTCCTATGGGAAGGTTGTTGGTCCTATAAGGTAATATCAGTAGGGTGTATTTGACTGAACTAAAGCTTATGTGTTGGCCTATAGGTCCCATAAATTTCCATTTAATCCAGGTACACAGGTATTGAGCTGCTGTAACATAGGGTTAAAGTCCTGGGTCTCTGCCTCTCTAACCCAGTCTATAGGCAATCTCTAAACATTGAGTTGTGAGTGTTGCTGTATATGCCTGAGCAACCTGGCACATCATGTCTGTAATTACCTGCCTAGTAATGGGACTTGTACTCATGGCAGGTGTTGGTGCAATTTCCATTGGTGTGTGTTTTAGTATCAGTGCTCCTGCCCACTTCAATTCACATCTGATACTATGTGTCAATTCCAGTATTAAATGTATACCCTGTACTGTGAAACCAAAGAGGATATGGGGCAACTTGGTACAAGTGTACTGATATCAAGTTTAACTCTACTCTACAGAAGATTTTCCTTAGTATCAAGTGTAGGTCTACTTATCAACTTGATTATGTACCTGGACAGGAGGGATGTAGGGACTAGGAAGAGGAGTATCAGCAAACAACAGGGGAATTAATAGCCGGGCTTCCTTCAGAAACCAACAAGCAGCTCTTAATTAACTTCTAGGTATCACATGAATGCTACCAAGTTACCTGAAGATATTTGTGATATCAGCACTCACTAAATCACTCACCTTCTCTCTCTCTTCTTACACATCACTGCAGATAATTTTGTGCATGGGTGTCCAGGCTACTAGGTTATGGGACTCTTGGTTCATGTATCCTTTAGCATTGATGTTTAAGTGCATATGCAGGGGCCCTGTTACCTGGCGTATCAGAGGGTGCTCACCTGTACAGGACAGTCATCCCCTTGGGTTAGGCATCCTCCCTACTGGCACACCCAAGTAGAGGAGAGGACAGAGGAAGACTTGTGGACTTACTCCTGTACACAACTTGGTACAGTCAAGTACTGGTGTATCAGTACATCCTGATACATCAATACACTTGACTTATCATAGGACATGAAGTCAATCCCAACTCTAGTACCACATGACAATTTCCTTCCTAGTCCTGTATCTAAAGCATGCCTACAGGTTGGACTTGCTAAAGAGGCATGGTATCTCATATTCAGACCATGCTATAGTGAACTATAGGAATAGAGTATTGCACAGGGGATAAAGAGGATACTCTAGTATTCGATTAATATATAGTATCAAGTGGGTGCATTTGTGCCAATATGTAAAGGATAGAGTATTGTACAAGGGATAAACCTGATACTCTAATGTTCAATTAGAGTATATGGTGTCAGGACAGGGAACCTGGCCTGTATTTGGCCATTCTAGGACTGGGTAAGCTTACAGGATATGACCTTGCCCTATGCTTAATTAACTCATGATGCAATGTGACTGTAGGATATCAGTAAAATATGAAATTGAACTGTGTCCAGTGTGTATTATGGAATTGTGGATAGGATTTGTGTTAAGATGAGGAGAGTACAGGATTAGTCTATGTGGTCAATTCCTCTGTTGACACAAGACATCAAGTACCCTCTATTGACCCTTGGACACATTGGGTGCCTTGATCCTGCCTTCCTAATGCCTTATGGTACATCATATCAATCGATGTGTGATCCCTCATGTGATGGATCACAAGCCTATAAGGCTACTGTCCTGCTGTTAGGGTCTAAAGTGTCATCTGTACCGGCTAATATTCGAAGTCCCAACTCTCAAATCTGCTTACAAGGGTGAAGGCCATTAATACTTCATGCTTGGTTCATGAGTAGTTCTCTCAAGCCCCTGGTTTGGGCATTAGATCAAGCACCTTAGTTTCCCCATTGATTCCTTATTCTACGGTCATATACAGGCCTGGGTAGGTTGGTTTTTTAACAGGAATTAAATTGCGAGGATGAGAATTACCTGTCGAAGTTGGTGGTGGCTTCCAAGGGCTTCGAAAAGCTTCTTCGATTTGCAGGGCAGGAACTAGCCGGCAGGAAGAATTTAGGGTTGGTGGGGAGGGTGGATCAATCCTTGATTATAGTTATATACTCGGGCTTTGATAGAGTTTATCTCCTACTTAGATTGAATCAACTAGATTCGAATATATCTTCAGCTCTTAGAATTCAGTTTGAATTCGAAGAGCTGTCACTGATTTGAATTCGAACTAACTCTCTTGCAATAAACACCCTAGGGTTTTGGGATATTAGAAAAGGGAAATAACCCTTTAAGTGGCCATTTGCTTAACCTGATCTGAGGTTGCTTGATTTGTACTTCAGTCCTTGGAATTTGTGTTTTGCAAAACATCTCACTATTTCATAACACAAAGTTATCAATATACTTATACTTTTAGCATATAAATATATAAGCTACATTTATTTCTAGGCATCTAAATAAAATAACACAAAATAATAACTTGGAAGAATTAGGGTCAAGGGCTTACAAATCTACCCTCTTAAAACAATTTCGTCCTCGAAATTAAAGGTAGTTACAAGGGTAAGGATTTGAACCTCAAGTCTCAAAAGATAAGGATAGCGCTCTC
Source organism: Iris pallida (assembly GCA_029216955.1). NCBI lineage: Eukaryota > Viridiplantae > Streptophyta > Magnoliopsida > Asparagales > Iridaceae > Iris > Iris pallida. The sequence goes on from JANAVB010034418.1 coordinate 17,741,884, forward strand.
GCATCTCGTCTTCCTCTCCCAAGTGGATTCGCTCGGAGAATGGTGCCTCCACCAGTCGAGACTTTATAGGTGCTAACTAAGGGTTTAGACACAATGCTATATCTAAAAGTAAAAGTTGCAGATATGAAGCTGTGTCTAGTTCCAGAATCGAATAAAGCAATAGCTAAAAAGACTCAAGGATAACAGAACCTGCTATCATATCAGGAGATGCTATTGTCTTATCGACCGCCATGGCGTAAGCCCTGCCCTGCTGCTGGGGTTGGCCAAAATGCTGCTGCTGTGTGGGCAGGGGTCCCCTCTGCTGCTGGGGTATCGTGGGCTTCGTCGGTGCTCCCGTGGCAGGAGCTGCTCTTTATGCTGCATGAACCTGCGCCGCGGGACAATCCTTCATCTGATGTGAACTCGAACCGCAGAATAGACATACTCCAAGTCGTTTTCTGCATACCCCCCACGTATGGCCTGACTTTCGACAGTAGCCGCAGGTGGGAGTCGTCTGTCTAGGCTGGCTCTGCTGGTTCTGCTGGGTGGTGGTGCCTCTAGCTGGAGGCTGATTCTGCTGCTGTTGGTAACGGGGTTGGGGCTGATGCTGCTGCGTTACGGTCATCCCCGGAGCATTTGATCATTTTGCCGATCCGAACTGGCTGTTGCCTCCACCATAGGCGTCTCGGTCCCTCTTCTGTTTGCGCTTTATCTCCTTCTCTACGTCTTACACAACTTTCAAGATCTTTTCATATGTGGTGGCTTGGCTGGTGGCTACGGCTATGCGGATCTCATGTGATAGCCCCTTCCTGAACTTCTTGGCCTTGGCTGCAGGAGTCAAGGCATCTGCAAATCGACTGAGACGAGAGAATTCGGCAGAATACTCGTCGATGGAGAGGTTGCCTTGTTCGAGGCTCTCGAACTCGTTCTCCAATTCTTTGCGGGCTGCTTCAGGATAAAACTTTGCCTTGAATAGCTCTTTAAATTCCTTCCAGGTCACATCTGGTGCAGTAAACCGGGGCTCATCTCTGTACCACGTACAGGCGATGTCATAGAGCTGCATGCTCGCATTATCAACCTTCTAGTCTTCGGGGATTCGGGCCCTCCGGAGATTGCGGTCCATATTCTCCAACCAGTCATCGGCGTAGAGAATTCCCTCCGTACCCTTGAACTCCCAGGGCCTGAGGTCTGTAAAATGTTTGGAGGTGCCGGGACGCTACGGGGGAGCCTCCCTAGCCTGAAGAGCCTCACGGAAGACGTCAGCCTGCCGTGTCTGAGATGACATGATCTGCTGGAAGATCCCGAGGAGGGCAACGTTGTCCAGCGGAGGTGGTGGGGACAGAGCTGGTGCCGGATGCGGAAGGGGTGCTAGCTGCTGGAAGGGTACAGGCTGATGGAAAGGTGCTGGTAGGGGAATCGGCGAAGGGAACTGAGGAGGTGGAGGAATATCATCGCGACGAAATCTCGAAGCCTGCGGCTGGGGAGTCTCGCCTAGATAGGTGAAGCGACCTCCGTGAGTCGGTGGTGTTCCATTCGTGGTGGACCCACCAACATTTGCTGGGGTGTTCGGGTGAGCGGGATTCCTGCCTTGATCCATCTAACTGCCACAAAGTAAAACTGTTAGTTGGTATGAAGATTCAAACAGGATGTCGATCAAAGGAATACTTGAGATCAAATGTAGAATTCAATAACGATGCTAGAATTGTGGAGATGATCCTTAAAGTCTACTTCCTACTCACAGGCCTATAGTAGTATATCTAAGTTGAGTACTACCACAAGTTTCGCTGTGTTCTGCAAAATCGGACCTGCATGGGCCACCATATGCTGTCCTAGGTCACAACATCTAACATATAATGTTAAGCAGTTTATACTCCCCGAATGGGGGTGACATAGCACATACAGTCTCAATCACATCTAAGGTAGAGCATGATAAGGATAGATAAAACATAAAATCTAAAAGAGATACAGGAGATAGATATCTAAGTGTCTAAGATACATAAACCCAAAAATACATCTCAAAACTCAAATACAGTAATCCACAAAGTAAAATACAACTCCAGACAATGGAAATAACTATCTAAACAACCTCTAAAGTGTCTCCTCTAGGCTAGCAGCCAATCCCTGGCTATCTGTAAAATTTATCAACAGGTCCAGTCAGGACAGGAGCGAGCATAATACATCTCAACAAATCATAGCAGGTTAGAAAATATAATCATGCAGTAAAGTAAGATACAGGATCTGAAGAAATACAGTATATAAACAGGAAGAGAGAACTGTAATAGAAATATCTACTATAAATAGAGAACTAACAGTGGCTAGTGATGTAGAGTACAAGATAGCACATGTGAACGGGACAGATTTGTACATGATCTACACTAAAGAGTTGCACATGATCTACACTACTATGGAATTGTTCACATGACTACTAGCACTCCCCCGTTTCCCCAATCAATACACAAAGATCTAAACAGGTTATGTTATTGTACATGATATCACATGGGGCCCTTAAAAGGGTGCACATGATAGTATACATGAAGGCTCTGTGAACATGAGAGTACAAGATTCACAAGAGTATACATGTATGGTGAAAGCACAGAAGTACATGATGAAAGTGAAACGCACATGACACAATGTACCCGATGCTCCCGAGGGGGATAACATCGCATGAAGAGATCCGTATAGTACTAATCCGTGATAATTTCGTGACAGCATCAAGTATAGTAATCTAAAGCAGGAATATAATTCTAAGCATGATATGAAATGATCAGAGAATGTACTCGCCTGATAACCTAAATAGCTGATAAGTATAGGGGGTCCAACTGAAGCCACAGAGTCCTATTTAAAGCAACAAGGTTACAAGGTGTTCAAGTTGAAATAAATGAAACTCTACTAGCCATCTATATTATCCTAGGTTCTTTTAAGTCAAAACAACTCTAGGTCGACTCCGGTCAATAATCTAGTCAAACTAGGTCAAGTGTTGACTTACAGTTGACTTTGGATCAACTGGTCAACTCTGGTCAAACAGGATCAATTCTAGTCTAATATAAAGTGTACTTCATTATTTGTACGTCGAAACTTACGACACGCATATCGAGACAAGATGATCAACGGTAAAGTTGATAATCTTATTATAGTGATCCACGTGTCCAACTTGTCAATTTCAGCGATATGAGATCACTGGAATTGACTGATCTCAGTTTCGTTGTACTAATCCCGAAATACGAACATTATAAGAATTAATTATTAATTAATTATAAAAAGGTTAAACTCAGAGAAATTATCAACAAACATTGTCGGACGATGAAATAAACATCGCCAACGTGTCCAGAATGGTCAAATTAGCTAGGATAGCCTATCCAACGGTCCAATTTGGACACAAGGGTAAAAAGGTAATTTTGGGTCAAAACGGTGTCCGTGTCGGAGCCGTTTTGCACCGAAAAATGTGCAAGAAAACAAGTCTATAAAATATAACAAATTATATGTCCACGAAACTAGAATGACGATATGAACCCAACGGTATCTCCAGAATTGGATTCCGTTAACCCGATCTCAATTTGGTCCGTTGACCAGAACTTAGAATTCCGGTTTGCACGGAAATGCGTGCCAGAGCCAAAGTTCTCAAAACTCAGCAAACTATATGTCAACGAGTCCAGAATGGCGATACGAACTCAACGGTATATCCGGAATTGGATTCCGATGAGCCGATCTCAAAATGACCCGTTGACCCGGATGTTGGTATCCGACTTGCACCGAAATGCGTGTCGGGTCCAATGTCCACCAAAACCTAGCAAATTATATGGCAACGAGTCCAGAATGACGATACGAACTCAACGGTATATCCGGAATTGGATTTCGATGAGCCGGCATCAAAAAGTCCTGTTGACCCAGAATGTGGGACCCACTTTGCACCGAAAAATGTGCCAGGGCCCACGTTCTCCAAATCTAACAAATTTTATATGAAAACATGCCAGAACGATGCCACGAGTCTAATGGTGGTGTCAGAAATGAAATCTGGAGTCCCGTGTTCAAAAATGGAATTCTACAAGTTGGAAATTACGAATTCGGACGGCCAACTTTGGCGTCGAATTCAACCAATCAAACAAGCTCACAATGAAACGAAACTAGAGGGGTAGTAAGAGGGTTATACCAGCTTCGCACAATGGTAGCACGTCAAACGGAGCTGCGGTGGAGGAGATACAAGCTGACGAAGTTGGCCCCGCGAAACTGTCCAAATTTAATACAATTTAAACGGTCAACTTGGTGGCCGATTTTGATGTATCAAACGATAAAATTAACGGACGAAAATTGACATGAGTGAAGGTGGATATACCGAGATTGCGACGGAGTGAAGAAATCACCGATCCAACGGTCGTATTTTCGGAAAAACATACGCGAAGTCGCTGCGATGGAACGCCAAAAAGAACTCGATTCCGTGCGCGTCACGACGGGACGTCGTACAAAACGCACGAATCGCCTCGACGGCGCGTCCCGGAGGACGGTGGCCGTCAGGAAAAGGTTCGCCTGAGTTCGCCCGGGGGTGGCCACCGACGGCGGGGGTCGCCGGAGCCATGGCGGCGCGTGGCGGCGGCCAGCTCTCGCACGCGCGCGCGCGCTGGTGGTGCGCTGCCGCTACCGGGCTCGCACGACTGCTCTGCCTGCCGGCGACGGCGGAGGCGTGGTCGGCCGACGAGGTAGGGGCGGAGCACGACGGCTAAGGTGGTGGTGGCGCGCGATTGGAATGGTGTGGAAGTGGTGGCGGCCATGGAGTTGGTGGTGGTCGGGTTGTATTGAAGTGGAGGAGGAGAGGTGGTGCGGTGGTGGAGGCCAGGGGCTGGCCAGAGCTGCGGCCAAGTGGAGGAGGCTGGGGGAGGTCCGACCAAGGAGTCAGGTCGGGCCATGGGAGTGGTGGTGATGGCGTTTGTAGTTGCTGCTGCTTTTTGTTTAGGTGAAACAATAGAAAGGAAGAGAGAGAAGATAATAATTATTGAAATGAGAGGGAGAAAGAGAAATGAGTTGGCTCTCCTAGAATTTAGGGCCAGCTAGGGTGTGTTAGCTATAGGAAAATTTTACATGTAGGGATTGGATGGGTAGGATTTAATGGGAGGGAATCCTATGGCTAGGAATTAATTAGAAGAAAATTGGTTAATCCTATAGAGATTTAATTCAACGGAAAATTCCAATAAATATAGAAAAATATGTAAAATGAATACTTGATATTTTTGGGCAAGAAATATGAGGACGTCATAAGAGAGGAAAAATGAAGCTGGGGTTGGGTTCAGTGGAGCCGGATTGGATCCAAAATCGGACATTATACAATAATTGAATTAAAAATAGACGTTGATGATCATGAGTGAATAAGTAGCACATGAGGATTCCAATAAATGGGATACAAGTGGCAGGCGGGTAGTAGGCTCAAAGTAGGCCATGTTCATAATTGGGGCTGACAGGTTTTGGTCGACAGGGGACCCACAAACCAAGTTGGAAAATAAATGTGACGCCGTGGAGTGAAATAAAATCGGGCCACGTGTTAGGAAAGTTGTGCGAAGCAATGGAGTACAAAATGGCGTGTCTGAGTGGGACACGAAGGTCAAGGGTGGAGAGCGTCTCGAGTAGATCATCAATGAGAAGTTGGTTTCAAAAAACTGACTGGTCTTGCGCTCCCAAATTAAAAGTCATGGTAACGTGCTAATAATGATGAAGGAAAAGTGTGGGAAAATTAATTAATAATCAAATGGTCTAATTCAACCCGAAGTTCTGCGAAGCAAAAAAAGCACAAGAGAACAAGTTTGAGTGGGACACTATATACCGTCATGAAGGTAATCCTGTCCACTCCAAAACTTGTGAAGAAGATTTCCAGAGTTGAACATCCCTGACACTCCAAATATCAATGGCACAGAAAAGTACACTTAAGGATAAATAAACAGAAAAATTATTTATCGAAACCAGATCAATCAGAAAATTAAAATAAAAAAAATCAACCAATTCAGGGTGCTCACACATGTGCACACCTCAACACATACAAAGCATTATAATGAGATACCCACTTGGTGTGTAGCCGATGTAGGACTGTTTTATACTAGTCCAAAGGCAAAAACACCAACACATTCTTCACGACATAGATGTTTACAACCACCTCTTGATTTCTTTTTTTGACGGTGAACCACCTCTTAATTTCGATAAGGCCACGGCCACGCGAAACATATTAAATTGATTGGTCACTTTGTAAACCAACATTGTCTAGTATGGACAAACTTTATGTTGTTGCTTCTTAGCTTTCACCTTGCTGAACCATATGACTCGTCCCAAAACTGGACCAACAGGACTACTAATGGGCTCGGATCTGGTACTATCAGCACATGAACATACACATATATGTGTATCTTGGATTATTTATACTGATATCCTCTATGTTTTGTGTATATTAAACAAATATCTCATAATCTAAAAATAAATACACTAACACTTTGTGTCCTTTATACATGAGCATTGCTATGCCTACAACCAAATGCTTATAATCTCCATACAACCATTACGGTGCCACGTGTCAAACTTCGATTGGAGGATAGGTGGAAGTGGTGGATTTGGGTGGAGCCCATGTAGCAGGAAGGTGAGAGGGGAGGTGGGACCCATGTGTAAGGGGTGGAAGAGAGAGGTTGTAAAAAGTTGTCAGTATTTGGTTGTAGACTTAGCATTTTCCTTTATATATATATATATATATATATATATATATATATATATATATATATATATATATATATATATATATAGAGAGAGAGAGAGAGGGGGGAAAAAATTTTGACTTGGCCCCCACTTTATTTATCCCATTTTAAGGTGCACCCCACAGTTTTGCAAAAATGTAAGAGTCCCCCCACTTTGGACGGAAACTGTCCAGAACGGACGGTCAACAGCTTTGACCTAAAAAATTTGACGAAAATACCCCTCATTATTTCTTGTCTAAAAATTATACACCCATTCTCCCCCCTTCCACACCCCCTCCCTTCCCGTCGACATCGTCCCCCTGCGGCCGCTGCCCCCCCTCCGCCACTGCCACCACCCCCTCTTGTCGTCGCCCCCACCCCCTACAACAGCAGCAGCAGCAGCCGCACGACGCTTCCGCCGTCACTCGCCCCTGTAAAACCCCTAAATTTTTAGGAATATTTGTTTTGTTATTTAAAAAGACTTTAAAATAAATTTATGATTTTTTATTAGAAATGACCTTAGCCATTGTTGAGTTTTGGAGCACTAGACGACCATGAACTTTGGCACGGAAGATGTAGCAGTGTGCTTTGACCAATATATTAGCCATGTCGTGGAAGGCTTAGCCATAGTTCTGTCCAAACTAGGAAAACCAGGCCAAGTTATGAATTGACTCATTTAAATTATTTTAATAAGATATTATTTTTTATATTGATTTTTAGATAACCCGGTTTGTCCAAACCAGCCCGAACCAATTTAAGCCCATGTAGGCATGTGGTATGACCAAAGATGGCCATGTAAGCATATTTTATATATGTGCAAATATTCTTAAATTATTTTAGAATTTGATAAATATTTATAAATTACTGGTACAAAACTTATATTTTATTATTAAAATAAAGTTCCCAATATTTGAACAAATTTTTGGACCCGGGTAAGGGTGAGCGGTATAAGTTCACCCATTAGGGACGATTTTATTAATTTATTATTATTAAAGTTATTTTGTGGAGATTTATTAAACATGTTTATTCTATTAAGATATTATTATTATTTTGAGTTGATTTATTGTGAATTGAATTTATATATGTAGATATGTTTAAATATATTCAATATTAGATATGTGACATTTAAATTGTTATTTAGATTTTTATATAGATTATGGTGTATATGTATGGATATATACATATACATATATGTATATATATATATATAGATATATATTTAGGAAGTTTTGAATTGATAAGAAAAAGAAAAAAAAAACAATATGGTGGTCGGCCCCGCAAGTGGGAACCGACCACCCAAGCAAAGCAAGCAGCAGCTAGCCGCCCATAAATAAGCAAAACAGCAGCAGCATGCGCCCAAGCATTAGGCCGACCCCCTCCCTAATCCTTTGTATATATATATATATATATATATATATATATATATATATATATATATATATATATATATATATATATATATATATGACTCTAAAGTAAACCCAAACCTAATTCGAATCTCTTCCTCCACCTTCCTCCTCCTCTCTCCTCCACCCTCGGCCAACCCTCCCCACCGCGAGCACAGCAGCACCCCGCGACAACGGCAACGGAAACGACAACAACAACAACAACAACAGAATTTAAAATCAAGGTACCTAACTTCTCCATGTGATTTCTCCATCAATTTAAATCAGGTTTTAGATCCGTAAATTCATGTAGAAAGCCCATATGACCCTCTTCGAGATCCCCCAGGTGGATTTCGATATGGCCATCCAACTTGTTCGAAAAATCGAGACAAAGTTGGAGAAAAACTACTTTTCTGGAATATTAAAAATTGTTTTAAAATACTAACTTGTCGGCCACTTTTCTTTCTGTACAATAGGATTTTATAGAGACTAATTGAAGAAAGTCAAAGACAACATAACCGAGATTGTAACGCACCTTCTGGAATCACTTTTCATCTATTATGTAAAAAGTTACACGTAGTTAAAGTTCTAAAAAAATATAAAATTCTGTTTTTGAAAATAAGAAAAATGCCCGATATGGCGTGCGCCTCGACAAATCGGGTGATATGGTCGCGCACTATACGTATCAAAAGGCGCGTATGGATGTTGTCGACGTGTGGGAACCTGACGGGACCCGATTTCGTTGCTTGTGCGCGACGAAATCAGTGCGTATACGTCGAGATACTCCCGTATCGACCCTTTGCAAATTAAGTCACAACTTCGTGTACACTCATCAAATTGCGACGAAACTTGCGCCAACATGACCGTATTATTTTTCTGGTCCTGTATGTCAAGTTTGGTCCAATTCTGAGACCGTCGACTAGGACGCTATTTTGGCGGACCCATAATCCCACTCAACGGGCGATTTTGTGCACGGTCCACCGGAATCCAAAATGGGACATACCGTTGGGTTCGTCTCATCAAAACAAATTTGTAGACATATAGTTTGACGACTTTAGAGACCGTAGGTTCTGGCGCACATTTCGGTGCAAAGCGGATCCAACGGCGGACATCATTTTGACCCAAAATTACGATTTTGCTCTTGTTCCAAAATTTAACTTTTGGACAGGCATTTCCTAGACATATTTTTTATTCCAAACTCGTTTGTGATGTTTGTTTCAGTATCCGGAGCTTCTTGTGGATTTTGACTTTCGTGTTGACGATTCTGACTATTGAATTTTGCTACATCTCGCACCACCCTCAGGCAAGATACGTTGCCATTATATTCTGCTTATTTACTGCCATTTAGCATGCTGATTTAGTTTTATTTTCTTACTTATTGTCATTTTATGTCTTGATATATTTTATGCAATTTGCTGTTTAGTTTTATTCCTATTACTTTATTAGTATGCATCGACTTAAAGTTAAGAAGACTACCCTATGTTGTGAGACATTCAGTGGCCTTGACACATGTGCTACACGAGACACGAGTCTCATATAGGTCTCGGACTTGCATAATTGGTTGGTCACCGATACGTGAGGACGTGCGTTAGAAAATAACTGCTAATAGAGTTGCATGCTAGAAGACTTAGCAGTTATGAGTTGGCATTGGGTGGGGAGAACATGATTGGAAGTTGACTACTACCCTATCTATCGTAGACTTGCTCGCTACTGAGGAACGATAGGTAGACTATATGCTATAGACTCGCTCGATACTGAGGAATAGTATATGGTGTTGTGACTCGCTACTGAGGTACTGTACTGCATTGGTATTTTCCTGACTTGACCCGGTAGTCATGCGACCATGAACTGTTCTTAAAATGCATTCCACTTAGAATGGTTAGACGACCTTTATCTGTAGGTGTATGTACTTTTCCATATGGTTGTGTACTATACTGTTCATGGCTTGGAACAGTATTTTGTCACGAACTAGTGTGCCACACCTTGTCCTTGTTTGGTTGTAGGTGTGGTTCACTACTTCGATGATAAAGTGCTGAACCATCTTATGATTCGAATTATTATGAACAGTTTATATTCAGTTTATACAGCATATTTTTCTGTATCTTGTTATGTCACGCTGAGGACCTGGTGATCTCTCCAGGTGTAGATGGTCAGGATTGCCCCCGGAGTACGGACTCGGTTTAGCTCATTCGTTTCCTACTGAGGATATCTTGCCCTCTGACGATGCCTGATTCTTTCCTTACTTGTATCTTTCATTTATTTTTGGAGGTTGGACTCCAGTATCTTAGATTATAGTCATAGCTGTTTGGTAGTGGATTTGTTTCCACCCGGCTATCTATCTTTTGACTCTTTTATGTGATACTATCTGGACTATTATTTTCTCTTGTGATTTTGTGGATGAGATATAGTTATTTGTGATTGGCCTGTGATTTACAGCTTATGTATGCGTACGAGGATTCCACATATTGGAGTATTCTTCGTATGCATGCAGCTGGCATATTTCGTATGCCTAGTCCTACGTATTTTGGGACTGAGGTGTTATATGTTTTTATGGTGGCCCATGCAGGTCAGAGCATATCTTATCGGCTACATAACTGTGCTGATACGAGCCTGCATATAGGATTAGAAATTAGGAATCTCATCCACATGTTTGATACCTCCCTTGATTCCTCTTCAAACTCTCATTGACTGCTTGACTTGCATCTAGCTTAAAACTGTTCTAACAAAAAATTTATATCTCGTGCCCTAAAATGAATCCTCATAGTGGTAGCATTGCCCCACTTGCCATCACCTCAGGTAACTCGACAGCACAAGGGGAGCAAATTTACTCACAGCATCCTATAGTAACCTCAACCGTGCCTTCTCAGCCAGACCAGACGACCCCACCTACTCACCAGCATCCCCAAGCCTCTGAACCCCGGTTAGTTCAACCTGTTCAGCAGACCCCTGTACCCCACGGAGGGTATACTCCACCACCCCTTCATCAGAATCTACCTCAAGCTGGACCGCAGATGCCTATGCCCCCGATTGATGGGGATGATACCAATCGGTTCCTTTATACTTTATTACGGGCTCAGTGGCAGCAAAATAAGCTATTGAGACAAGATGTGATGGTCCCACTTAATAGACCCCCATCTCCACCACCAGCCTAAGTACCAGTACCTCCACCAAGACCCCATTCATACATAGGCAGTATTTCAGATTTCATCCAAATGAAGCCGAAGACTTTCAAAGGTACCGAAGGCCCACTAGAAGTTTCTTCATATCTTATTAGCACCGAGAAGAAGTTAAGGGCGTCACAGTTGCCTAAAGAAGATTGGATGACCGTAGTTGATTTATTACTCGAGGACAATGTCCATCATTGGTGGAAAGCGGAGGAGAGGCGCTTGGGTACCAATCAGTCATGGAAAGAGTTCTACAAGCTCTTCAATGAGAGGTACTTTCCAACTGATGCTCGGAATGTACTGTATGATCAGTTCCTCCACCTCAAACAAGGCGACAAGTCGGTTGACGAGTATGATGCAGAATTTAGACGACTAAGCAAATTTGCCGAGGGATTGATGCCAATGGAGAAGGAGAAGGCAAAAAGGTTTCATAATGGATTAAGACCCGAGCTTAAAACACACACCACTGTGCAATCAATAATTTCGCACGCTGCAGTATTAGAAGAAGCTAGAAGTCAGGAGCTACTTCACAAGGAAGCACAACAAACTCAAAGATACTATGCCTCGATAGACTTTCCAGTTCAACTTGGTTCAGGAGGCCCTGAACGACGACTTACTGCACAATATCAACAACAAGTCATGCCCTACCAAATTCCAAGTACAATAACCTGCCAGTTTTGTGGAAGGAGAGGGCACCAGCAGAAGGACTGTCGTCGACGACTAAAGTGTTGCTTCAATTGCGGTTCCAATGAGCATAAACTTCGAGATTGCCCCAACCGACACACCATACACAGTTTAGCTCTAGCACCATCATAGCAACAGTTACGAGGGCCAATAACTCACGGACCAGGTGCACCACAACCACTTTCTTTAGAAGAATATCAGGAGGGACTAGCCTTGGTGGGCCAGACACTAGAGTATAGGCCTGCTAGAGAAGAGATGAATAATCTGAGGCAAGGACAAGCATTCACCATGACAGTACTAGATACCCTTTCCGAGTTGACAGATACTACAGGTATTATTCTAGTTAATACATTATTGGTGCACCTTCATTATTGTCCTATTCATGCACAGAATAGTTATCTCGTTCTTCCTAAACATATTAGGATTAAGAGTTAGCAATTGCACTGCAAGGTATTACCTATAAACATCTTTAGTAGACCCATAAACCGTATTATGGCCAGACTTGCGTAGAATAGCGATTAAGGATTTGGTCAAAAAGGATTTCCAAGACATGCCTTAGAGTTAGATACCTTTTTGTAGACCTTGTATATGTGAAATAGCCTATATCCTCGGTTCGTATGTCATTATAGTGTTTCGTGCCAGGAGAATTCCCATGGGAACCCAAGTATGACATACACAATATTCTTCCATCGATTCGAAATCACTTTGTCCTTGATTCATATATACCACATCACGTTATCTGTTACTCGTTGATATCAAGTCAAGGTATGATACCACGACTTGGAATAATTTTTAACTTTATCAATCATAAAATCGTGCCCTGGTTTCAATTTTGAGAGAGGAATTTCTGGAGATTATAGATTGAATGCCCTCTAGACTTCTTTTACCGATTGATTAGGATAAACGGGTTACCGTTAGAATGATAAATCATTGCGTCATGAAAACCCACCCTCTATTTTGGTCCTTGGGGGTTCTCTATCGTGACTTTGATATTTGAAGCACAACACTAGACTTTTTCTTCCAACAAATTTCATATGTAAGACCTAGACGAGCCCACATTCATGTAGATATAGCATGTCCCACTAAAACACGTCTCCTTGTACTCTATTTTCTTGATGTGACTTTCTGGTTAAGATGGCTAAACTATAACATTTACCATAATACCAAAATACTTTTTGACTTCAACTAGAGATCCAACCTTGACTAAATCTTTTGACAATATATGTGATTGTATTCTACTTAATTCCTTAAATACTTTACTTTGTGCATTATCTTGGTTGCTTGACCCATGGTCCCATCACACTACTAGTTTAACTCTTGTAAGTTGGGTAGAATACCTCACGGCCCATCAAACCCCTTGTCCTTGTGACCCATATTGATAAGTTTACTTAGATTATAGAATCTGGAGGATTCTAACCCATTTAGCCAACCATGCCATAAGTAAGCAAACACTAGGACGATTGCATAGGTCCCAAACTTCGGGCGAAACTTAGATTTTAAAAGATCCTGGACTATTTAATTTCCTTTATAATTCTTTTTTACTTATATTTTGACTATCTTATGCTGCTAATTTAGCCATAGTTTTGCAAGCTTATATTTTTTTTGCTTGATCATGACATATTTTATTGGGTGCACCCATTAACATATTGTCTAATCAGAACTGGTGCATAATGGTCTGATCAACCTATTGTACTTTGGTTTGCTGTACTTATATTATCCTACGTGGATGGAGACATAGTAAAACTTGCCCCTAGAGTCTTATTTGCGACAGCCTTGGCAATTCTTTTTTGAATTATTTTCGTCGCCTATGAACTTCTTATTCGTACTCAATAGCATCGTCTTGAACCCTTTATTGTTCTTGTCTTTTACTTATTTTAGAGAGACAATGCACTGTACTTGAGAAATGGACCCAGGGTATCACTTTAGTCATGTGGCTATATCCTCGCCTTAAACTACTCTTTCATCCCTCAACCCCATCTACCCTATTATTCCTAAATTTTGAGGACGAAATTCTTGTAAGTTGGGTAGGATGTAAACCCCTAAATTTTTGGAATTTTTTTTATTTAAAAAGACTTAAAAATAAATTTATGTAATTTGATTTTTTATTAGAAATGACCTTAGCCATTGTTGAGTTTTGGAGCACTAGACGACCATGAACTTTGGCACGGAAGATGTAGTAGTGTGCTTTGACCAGTATATTAGCCATGCCGTGGGAGGCCTAGCCATAGTTCTGTCCAAACTAGAAAAACCAGGCCAAGTTGTGAATTGACTCATTTAAATTATTTTAACAAGATATTATTTTTTATATTGATTTTTAGATAACCCGGTTTGTCCAAACCAGCCCGAACTAGGCCCAGACCAATTTAAGCCCATGTAGGCATGTGGTGTGACCAAAGATTGCCATGTAAGCATATTTTATGTATGTGTAAATATTCTTAAAATATTTTAGAATTTGATAAATATTTATAAATTATTGGTACAAAAATTTATATTTTATTATTAAAATAATGTTCCCAATATTTGTACAAATTTTTGGACCCGGATAAAGGTGAGCGGTATAAGTTCACCCATTAGGGACGATTTTATTAATTTATTATTATTAAAGTTATTTTGTGGAGATTTATTAAACTGTTTGTTCTATTAAGATATTATTATTATTTTGAGTTGATTTATTATGAATTGAATTTATATATGTAGATATGTTTAAATATATTCAATATTGGATATGTGACATTTAAATTATTATTTAGATTTTTATATAGATTATGGTGTATATGTATGGAAATACACACACACACACACACACACACACACACACACACACACACACACACACACACACATATATATATATATATATATATATATATATATATATATATATATATAGGAAGTTTTGAATTGTTAAGAAAAAGAAAAAAAAACTATATGGTGGTCGGCCCCACAAGTGGGAACCGACCACACAAGCAAAGCAAGTAGCAGCTAGCCGCCCACAAATAAGCAAAACAGCAGCAGCAGCATGCGCCCAAGCATTAGGCCGACCCCCTCCCTAATCCTTTGTGTGTGTGTGTGTGTGTATATATATATATATATATATATATATATATATATATATATATATATATATATATATATATATATATATATGACTCTAAAGTAAATCCAAACCCTAATCCGGATCTCTTCCTCCACCTTCTTCCTCCTCTCTCCTCTACCCTCGGCCAACCCTCCCCTCCACGAGCACAGCAGCACCCTGCGATAATGGCAACGAAAACGACAACAACAACAACAGAATTTAAAATCAAGGTACCTAACTTCTCTATGCGATTTCTCCATCAATTTAAATCCGTTTTTAGATCCGTAAATTTATGTAAAAAGCCCACATGACCCTCTTCGAGATCTCCCAGGTGGATTTCGATATGGCCATCCAACTAGCTCAAAAAATCGAGACGAAGTTGGAGAAAAACCACTTTTCTGGAATATTAAAAACTGTTTTAAAACAACAACTTGTCGGCCACTTTTCTTTCTGTACAATAGGATTTTGTAGAGACTAATTGAAGAAAGTCAAAGACAACATAACCGAGATTGTAACACAAATTCTGGAATCATTTTTCATCTATTATGTAAAAAGTTACACGTAGTTAAAGTTCTCAAAAAAATATAAAATTCTGTTTTTGAAAATAAGAAAAATGGCCGATACGGCGTGTGCCCCGACAAATCGGACGACGTGGTCGCGCACTATACATATCAAAAGACGCGTATGGATGTTGTCGACGTGTGGGAACCTGACGGGACCCGATTTCGTTGCTTGTGCGCGACGAAATCAGTGCGTATCCGTCGAGATACTCCCGTATCGACCCTTTGCAAATTAAGTCACAACTTCGTGTACACTCATCAAATTGTGACGAAACTTGCGCCAACATGACCATATTATTTTTCTGGTCCTGTATGTCAAGTTTGGTCCGATTCTGAGACCGTCGACTGGGACGCTATTTTGGCGGACCCACAATCCCACTCAACGGGCGATTTTGTGCACGGCCCACCGGAATCTAAAATGGGACATACCGTTGGGTTCGTCTCATTAAAACAAATTTGTAGACATATAGTTTGACGACTTTAGAGACCGTAGGTTCTGGCACGTATTTCGGTGCAAAGCGGATCCAACGGCGGACATCGTTTTGACCCAAAATTACGATTTTGCTCTTGTTCCAAAATTTAACTTTTGGACAGGCATTTCCTAGACATATCTTTTATTCCAAACTCGTTTGTGATGTTTGTTTCAGTATCCGGAGCTTCTTGTGGATTTTGACTTTCGTGTTGACGAATCTGACTGTTGGATTTTGCTACATCTCGCACCACCCTCAGGCAAGATACCTTGCCATTATATTCTGCTTATTTACTGACATTTAGCATGCTGATTTAGTTTTATTTTCTTATTTATTGTCATTTTATGTCTTGATATATTTTATGCAATTTGTTGTTTAGTTTTATTCCTATTACTTTATTATTATGCATCGACTTAAAGTTAAGAAGACTACCCTATGTTGTGTTGCATTCAGTGGCCTTGACACATGTGCTACACGAGACACGAGTCTCATATAGGTCTCGGACTTGCGTAGTTGGTCGGTCACCGATACGTGAGGACGTGCGTTAGAAAATAACTGCTAATAGAGTTGCATGCTAGAAGACTTAGCAGTTATGAGTTGGCATTGGGCGGGGAGAACATGATTGGAAGTTGACTACCACCCTATCTATCATAGACTCGCTCGCTACTGAGGAATGATAGGTAGACTATATGCTATAGACTCGCTCGATACTGAGGAATAGTGTCACGACCCGCACCCTAGAGTAAGGGCACGAGAAGTAGGTACGTCCAGCCTACGCCACAGTGTCGGCGGTAGAACGCTGTCCTTGGTCAATCATCTAACAATATAAAAGTACCTGTATAGTTTATACTCTCCGAATGGAGGTGACAAACTGAAAACAATCTCAATCACATCTAGGTAGAAGAATGAAAGACAGATAGATAGACAGATGGTAACTCAAAGAGAACAGTAGCATAGATGAAATAAGTCCAAGTGTCTAGGATAACATAACATCAGAATGTCAACTCAATGTACAAAATAAGTCTAAGAGTCTGTACATCTCAACATCTCAAAATACAACTCAGAATGTGAGACAAAAAGATAATACATAAAAGACTGTCTAGCTAAACTAGCCTAGACTACTGGGGCAATATCCTCAGCTGCAGGTGGATCCTGCTGAGGGTCCACAACATAAGTATCATCTAGTCCTGCTCCATAATAAGTAGACACCAGGGCCTCATCCCCATCCTCTGTAATATTTTCAACAGGTCCAGTCAGGACAGGAACGAGCACAATACATCTCACGCAGTGCATAGTATGATAGGAAATATAAAGCATGCAATTGAGTAAAATACAGGAACTGCTGAAGGAAGATACATGTAGTAAAAGAGATAACTGTAATAAAATATCTACTATAATAGAGAACTAGCAGTGTCTAGTGAGTCAGAGTAAAATATAGACATGTGAAATGGTATAGGAGATTCATGGCTACAGCTAAGAGTGATTCATGACTATAGCTACTGGGGTAATATCCATATGACTATTTCCACTCCCCCATCCCCAATCAATACACAAGGATCCATTCAAGTTATGTTAAGATTCGTGATAAGCCCATAATTGGGTGATACGTGAGTGATTCATGAAGATTCATGAAGGCTCGGTGATCATGAGAGCACATGAGTCACCAGCTGATACATGAAGATACATGAAAATAGAAGCATGAGATACATGATGTAAGTGAAATACACATGACAGAAGTATCTGATGCTTCCGAGGGGGATAACATCTCATGAAAAGATCCATATAGTACCAATCCGTGATAACAATCGTGTCAGCATCAAGTAAAGTAATCTAGAGCAAGAATATAAATCCTGGCAAGTATGAAACGGTCAGAGAATGTACTCGCCTGATAACTGAATGTCTGAAGAGGATATACTGCCTGAGGAGAGGTGTATGGCTCCTAATCAGAGCAATACAAGTCACAATGTATCCATAATGGTAAAAATAAAGTATACAATACATACTACATGATTCTAGGTCAATCTGGTCAAAAGTCAACTCTTGGTCAACTCTAGTAGTCAAACTAGGTCACAGGAAGTCAAACTAAGTCAAATAAAGTCAAACAAGGTCAAACAAGTCAAGGTTAGTCAAATCTAGGTTAAAGTCAACTCCTGGTCAACATTCTAATCAAACTAGTCAAATACTAGTCAACATGATCAATCTGGGTCAAGTCTAGGTCAAACTTAGACCAACTAAGGTATTGGTCAAACAAAGACTAGTCAGTAAGGTAATTAGGTCAAACAAAGACTAGTCAATGAGGTAATTGGGTCAAACATGGTCAGACTAGTTAAACTAGTTATTTTAGGTCAATTAGGTCATAGTTTGACCAATAGTTGACTTTAGTCAACCATGGTCAACAAAGGTCAACTAGTAGGTGTTTTTGGTCATTAGGTCAAATTGAGTTAGCCTCTAATTCCATAGGCTTGTAACCTAGGCCATAGGCTTGATAACCTATAGGTTTCTTTATAAACCTATATCTTGGAAGTCATATATATATATATATATATATATATATATATATATATATATATATATATATATATATATATATATATATATATATATATATATATATATATATATATATATATATATATAGATATACACATCTATCTATTACCTATATACCAATATGGGATACATTATATATATACAAACCCATACTCACATATATATATAATGACACAGTGATCTAATACAAAATATATATATATATAAAATATATATATATATATATATATATATATATATATATATATATATCAAACAAATATATATATATATATATATATATATATATATATATATATATATATATATATATATATATATATATATATATATATATATATATATATATAGACAAAAAAAAAAAAAAATATATATATATATATAGACAAACCTATATATATAAACATATATAGAGAGAGAGAGGAAAGACACACACACACAGGAAATGGGGGGGCTGTTCTCAGTTTTCCTGAGAACAGGAAACAGCCCCCAACCAAATACCAAAAACACACACACCCCCTACATATATACATACATGTATATACACATGTATATACATGTATACACACCTAATTTCCTCCTACACACACACATACACATATACTATATATTTATACACTAAAAACATACCAATACATGTATAAAATATATCAAAAATAAGTTTGAAATTCATTTCTGAAAAACTGGAATAAATCCCAAATCTGGAATAATATACACTGTTTACTCGAAACTAGGTAAACCCAATTCCAACCCCTAAACTCGACTATGGTGAACAACCAAGGGTTGGTAACAGTGTCCCTAGGTGTCCTCTAGTGTCTAGGGTCCCTGATACTGCACCACGACACGACACAACGTGTCCAAACACAAAAGAACCCAAACGGGTAAACTGAGATACGCACACTAAACCGCAGTGTCGTGCATGCGTGCAGTCCACTCTAGGACATACCACGAGACACGACACGTCTCGTGGTCGTACACACGTGTAGCCCACACATAGGGCTACACGATGGACACTCTGTTACGTGTCCACGTGTCGTATAGGGTCGATACGAGACCCGTATCAGTCGAGGAAACTCGACTGATACGCGCGGTTTGGACTGCGTCGTGCAGAGATGCACACGTCTCGTGCTCGCGACACAGGACACGACGCATCTCGTGCTCGTGTCCTCGTGTACGCCACATGAAGGGCTACATGTTAGTGTCATCACGAGACACCCAAGTGTCGTGTCCGCACGACACGACACGCTCGAAGTTGCCACCACGCGCGTGTGCACTGACAGCGCGTGTCCAGTGCGAGTGAGATTTCTCACTCGACACGACATGACATTAAACTTTGGGGGCATGTTCGCAGACATTGCCCCCGTGTCTATGTCAAAAATCTCGTGTCCTAGTGCTATGTGCTGTGAGCACGAGGAGCGTGGTAGCAGGGCACGCACGCGATCCTCGTGCAGTAAGTTCGTGTCCGTTTTGGACACGGACACGACTCGAAAACGTGTTCAGTAAGTTAGGGTTGTGACCTAGAAGTCTAAGGCTACCAGAAAATATAATTTGTTTCACATTTTGACAAAAACAGATCCTTTGTGGCATTTCATCAAACAAGGTTTCCTAGTCTAGGATACGTGTCCGATACAGACACCAAACCAATCCTATTTTTCACCAAACTTGACCCACAGTTCCCTAGTACCTTGATGCATGCAAATATGAAGAAAAAACACAATATTAACAAGGTTTATGGGCATTTACCTATTTGTGTATTTCCAATGGAAATCAATAAAAGAGGGGGGGTGTCCTTCCACTTGGTGATGCCCAAAGCCCCTCAAATCCTCACTAGCAGGCCCTAACTAGTACCCTCTAGTGTAGGGGAGTCCAATGCAAGAAACTAGAGGTGATTTGGATCAAAATTGATCAAGTTGTGTAGGTTTGAAGAAATAGGATTTTTCTAGGTTTAAATTCATGTAAAATGGCCATAAATGAAAGCAATGGGGTTATATAGAATGTGTAGATGCTAGAGGGGTACCCCATGGCCGGCCATAGCAAGGGGGGTGTCCTTGGCTTTCCTTCATGGAGAAGTCAAGGACTTTGGTGTAAAGGTTGGGATATTTTGAATGGTTTAAGGAAAATATCCATAAATGCAAATCTAAGATATTTATGACCAAATATCTATCCCCTTAGTCATTCTAGGTTAGTAGCTAACCTCTAGATTAGGCCAAACTTGGTTAGGGACTATCATGACACTAATCAATAATTAATTAATAATAAAAACACATAAATCCAAATAATTCTAAATAAATCCTAGAAAATTACCAAAATACCCTTTTTGGCTAAAATCACTAATTTGGTGTTCTAAGCCTATGGCTAAGCTCACATGGTCATGGCAACTCCTAGTTTAAGGAATAACTAGGGTTTACACTAAGGTTTTACTAGTAAAGTCACAAAGTCATAAGTCATGACTTTGGAAATGGTTTAACTTAACTAAAATCACCCAAAAAATATATTATGACTAAAATACCACTAATAAATAATAAAAATAATAAATTTTCAAAAATACTCCAATTTCAGAAAACTGGGTGTTACAAGTCTACCCACCTTAAAATAATTTCGTCCTCGAAATTTAGATGGTCGTACTCCTCCTAGGTCAAACCTCCAACAATCAGGGACGAAGCTACTACCTAACAACATGCAAGTCACGACCCGCTCCCGAATAATCGGATACGAGTAGGACACGCCCAGCCTTCATTGTTAGACACAATGAAGTAAGCTGTACCAAGCTAGGGAAACTAACCAGATAAACATGAAAGTATAGAATCACAGCAACTATATAATGTGTCCCAACCAGAGTAAAGAGATACAATATCTGAATTTATTACAATTCAACTATAAGAGTCTGCTAGTCTCAATACATGAAAAGATAAATGGAAAACTAAATGAAACTAGGCCTCTGCAGCCTCTAGGTCACAAGCAGCTCCAGCTGGCTCAGTAGGGAAGGCAGTATCCTGTCCATAGTATGTGTCACACAAAGCCTCCATCTCACCTATCATAACATATCCAGTCAGGAGCAGAGCAAGTATAATTCTAGGTAATGAACAAGACATCATGAAATGAAGTACAAGGGAACATGGAAAGTACAGGAAAATACAGGTGAATAAGTACATGAAGAACAGGGTAAAGTACATGAAAGAACATGAATGTAAGAGCATGAATGAACATGATATGTAAGCACCTGAAAGAACATGATATCACAGGAAATAAGTACAAGGAAATCTCCTGAACATGTGTGTAATGCATTTGAAATATAACTAACTATGTGACCGGCTAGGGTAAGCACCTGAAAGCACCTGAAAGCACCTGAAAGCACATGAATGGTGACTTAGGACCCGCGTGCACGATGCGGGGTCTAAGCTAAAACACACCTGAGTTGTTACTTGGGATTGGTCACATAGATAGTATATTTCCCCTCCCCAGATACAAGTAATAAGCACAAGAGCACCAGAAAGTACAAGACGTGTTGTAACGTGTCAATCAAGAAAGTACAGGATAAAATGAAATGCACAAGACCATAGAATGTACTTGCCTTTGCTCCGGGAAGACACGGGTGAACAATGTAACTGAATGTCCTCCTGGTAATGGTATAATTTGATGAGTCAACAATAGATAGATACTTCTAGTCTAGAAAAGTTTATTGAACATAACCCTGGTTTTAAACCAGCTAGTACTAACCTACCTTATATATGAAGTAACCTAATATCTACACATAACCTAAGTTATGAAGCAATTTATCACCATTCTTACATTTGCACTTTTAACATTTCAAATATACTAGGACAGTGAACTTGAAATCCAAGTTCAAATGATTCAAATCATAAGTTTCAAAGTTATCCTGTCCATCTAACATTAATATATAATATGGATAGTCATAGGATGGCATAAACAAAATCAATTTAGGAAAGTAATAACTGGTTAGGCCATAGGGTATCCATACTCTAGTGAACCATTGTCTGAAAACCTAACTAAGAGGGTTGACAGTTAATAATTATTCTCAGTTTCAAACCATAACCACCCACAATCCCAGGTTCCATTTCAGGACATACATTGCTATGCTGTTACACATAACTCAGTTCTAAGGATACCTCAAATGGAGACAAGTCCCAGGTAGTCTTAATAATCATGTGGTCAAGTTATAGTCTAAGGGAAAATTGATTGTTGTGAAGTTCACAACAACTCAAGACTCAACACAAAAGTCTACAACTATAACTCAACATAGAGTATGAACTCCTTAGAACAAAATAAGAATGATTGAAATAAATCCCAAGCAACCAGTCTATTATCCTAAACTTCTTCCTACAGGGAACTTCCTTCTTGGTAAAGGATGAGCCAGCCCACTCCTAAGCTTTTATGCACAGTAGCTTAGGTTTACTCCTGCAAGATCTCCCAGTCAATGAGTATCAATTCTTGATTCTGCAAGGTTGAACCCAATTTGATATTCAACTTGGGCAAGGAATCATATTAATTATGAATACTGATATAATCAGTTTAATCAAGGCTGATTTGGCCAGTCTTCCTTAAACTGATTAACCAGTTTCCAGTAATTCTTCCCAATCCATGGTTGAATCAACAACTGAACAAAACTTCTATCTCAGTCCCGCCTAAACTTTTCCTGAATTATTAAACTAAATTTATTGATTCCAGGTACTGCATTCTATTGGACTGAATCATGAGAAGTGATCTCAGGTTTCCTGAGTTCATGACAGTAATAGTCCTGAGCACGAACTCAACACCAGTCCATCTTATTCAGTAATACATGATTCACTGGACAAAGGTTCAGTCCCCAATTTGAACAGGTACTGAAACCAGTTATGATGTTTGGCATTTAGGCCTTTGGTAATAACAGGGACATCTAAATTCAAAACCATTCAATCTTGCCTCCCAGTTCAGCTAAGCTTGGTCTGGCAACTAACAACTAAACATGAATTCTACTAGGTTGTACCTAAACCTACAGGGCTGGACTATACATTTCTTATCAAAACCTGCACAGTTATGGTCATCTAAACTGAATAATGCCCATTCAAATTACAGTCGAGTACCATTCGAATGTAAGCCCACATATAAATTCGAAAATGGTCCATCAGTCTAAAGGATGAGTACCACTGAATCATACATTCAAAATCCATTTGAAAACACCACCTAACTTATTGATTTCATGCAATAGCTCAACACAAAATAGATTTGACAGGTTTTCTAAAAACTAAAATAAACAAGATGTATCCTGTCTTGGAGGTTAGCTGAAAATAAAAAATAACAAAAAGTGGCAAGAGTTGCCTGATCAACATATCTAACAGTTACATAACAATGCTTTAGGAAAACTAGACATAAAAGGAATGATCTAGCTGACCCTGCCCTCATTCAGTCTAGTTAGGATCAAAATCAATATTCCTGAGTCCTATTCATCATTTAATAACACTGCAAGTTGAATCTGAACCAACCAGCTTAATCATAGATATTGGACATTCCTAAATACTAAGGTTTAAGGATTTTTCCATCCTTGTGCATACCCAGGGACAGTAAGTTACACTGTTCAATCTCTTTCCAGTGAAATTTGCACAGGAGGAAATTGAACAACCCATGGTTCAAGTGTTTGATTCCTAATCCAACCAAATGTCAGGTCATCCAATCTACTCTTAATATCTCTAAAAATTTACAAGCCTACTCATACATCAGTTATAATCATAAGAGTCATACCTGGAAATTGTGATTAAAAACGAGATTGGAAGACTCAGTGCCACAGCAAATCGGGTTCCAACAGGGTTTATTCCTGATTCAAGCAATTAAACAAATGTGTGGTGACCAGGAATAAACCAAACAATCATGGCATTAGGATTATTCAAAGGATCCATTGAAGATCGTCGAAGAACTCACCGATCTTAAACGAGTATTCTGACTTCACCCAAGCCTAAACGATCCACTCTTCAAAACTTAAGAATTCAATAACAACAGAAAATAATCGTTCAAAACCAAGCATATATAAACGGAGTAGTAAAGCTTCAGATCTAGATGAAATGATTGATGGATTGATTATAGATTGATAAGAACACGAAAGAATCTGAATGGAATGAGTCATTCAAACCAACGTAACAATTTAGTTTCGAATCAAGAAGATTAGTGAAGATTCAAGGGAAGTATCATTACCAGCTTCAAGGATCAAAGCAGTGACTCTCTAGCTCCTTGGCCATTCCTCTGGTCGAATCAAAATTTAGGGAAGGACTCCACAGAGCAATGGTAGAATGAGGAAGGAAGAGTGAGCAATTGCTCCTTATATAGACAACTAGTAGCGTGAGGCTCAGGCTACCACCTGGCGGAAAATCCCCACCCTGACCCTCTCTGACAATTCTGTTAGAGAGGAGAGAGAAATCGGTTGGAAATTTGAATTTCCCTCGGTTGTAGGCTTGGTGAAGAACCCTCGGTCCAGTACAGAAGTATTTTAAAAGCTAGGTTCTTAGCCAAGAGTCCGGCTAAGAGGAAGGGAAAAAGGCTCTGGCTTGGAAAGCCTGGACAAGAAGAAAGAAAAAAATAATA
Organism: Iris pallida; assembly: GCA_029216955.1. Classification (NCBI taxonomy): domain Eukaryota; kingdom Viridiplantae; phylum Streptophyta; class Magnoliopsida; order Asparagales; family Iridaceae; genus Iris; species Iris pallida. The sequence goes on from JANAVB010034418.1 coordinate 17,767,020, forward strand.
ATAATAATAATTGGATTTGGGCTTAAGCCCAATAGGGTTGAGCAAAAGGCTTAAGGAATTAATCTCTTAGCTAAATTAGGATTTCACCAACCAAAATTTAATAATTCAAAATGTAAACTTTACATATTTGCATAAAAAAAAAATCAGGGAGGTGGAGTTACAAATCTCCCCCCCCTAAAATAAATTTTGTCCTCGAAATTAAAAGGCTAAAACAAAACTCAGCAAATCACAGAAATCCAAACACCAGACTTTTATTGAAAATAGAAGAATAGAGTACAGTCAAACAAATAAAGTGGGATAGCGTTCCCGCATCTCATCCTCGCGCTCCCATGTGGACTCTCCCGGAGAGTGGTGTCTCCATATGACACGGACGAGAGGAATGGTCTGGTTCCGCAGACGCTTCTCCTTCCGGTCGAGGATCTCTACGGCTGCTCCTTGTAAGTCAATCTCGGGCCCACCTCCAGCTCAGAATAGTCCACCACATGGCTCGGGTCTGGAATGTATCGTCGAAGCTGGGATATGAGGAAAACATCGTGCACTCCCTCTAATCTAGCTGGAAGCGCTAGTCGATATGCCACCTCGCCAATCCGTGCCGTCACATCGAAGGGTCCGATGAATCTCGGACTGAGCTTCCCGCCTCTGCCGAACCTGATGACGCCCATAGTCGGTGAGATCTTCAGGAATACTCTATCTCCAACCTCGAACTCAAGTGACCGTCTGCTGCTGTCCACCCAGTGCTTCTGCCGATCCTGTGCAACTCTGAAACGCTACCTAAGCCTTGAGACCCTATACGATAAATTACACACAAGAAGTTGGAATAACACGATCAATGATCAAAAATCGAATAGACACGAGATAGAATGAAGTTCCAATTACAACTTAGAGGAGCAAAATCATGAAGACACATTTATTAAGTACGACCAAAAACCGATAGTTTAACACAGTTAAACTAGAACAAGATAGAAAATCACGGTCAGATAGACAAGACTTTAAGATCGAAGTTTAGACAAGTCACAAATGAAGTACGGAGTCACAATCTGGTAATACACAATTTTGAGGAATTCAATGATCTAACGGTAAAATGCTAGAACGGAATTTTAGCAAGGTTTGATTGAGGAGACGTACGCAATACTCAAGAGATACAGTATCAAATCAGGATGAACGTGCAAGGATTTGTGATTCTCGAAAACCAATAATCATATAATAAAGGAATAAAGTTTCCATGGTGTCCGGGAACATATAGCTATTTAAAATCACTTTGCCTAGAATCCCTACCCCGCCAGTATATATCTGACTGCAGTGGACTTCGGCTCCGTGACTCAAATAACAATATGTCACCGAATAATCTGTCAACCTTATCCATTTCCTAACAATCATTGACGAAGCAACCCAAGAGATCAGGGTATGAAGAATATGGCAAGTCTCGACAGTACTCGAAAACCTATGATTGTCTGAAATTACTTCAACTTAAAGTTCCTGCCTCGCCAGTGCGCTACTGGCTGCAGTGAACCCTCAGTCTCCATAATCCAGCTAATGGCTGCAGCGCACCACTGTCATGCCATAGTAGGTCATCGAATAGCCTCTCGACTTTATCTACAGAAAATTCAAGAAATCAAGATGAGTTTCAATAATCCAAGTTGCAAAAACGGTGAGGTTATCTGACTAGTAGAATACAAGGATTTATTAGGTACTACGAGACGACAAGGAATCCAATCAGTGAGTACAAAAGGGCAACCAGGGAGATTTAAAATTTCAGACAGGACGAAGTTTCAAATTATGACGGAACATCAACTGATATCTGGAATGGTAACAAGATTCTATATATGGAACATTATCCCGAAGGGATAACTGAGTCTCGAAGGATGAACTGAGGCAAGATATTATATAGGAGACAAGTTTCAAAATAAGAATAAAATTCCGTACTGGAAACAAGTTTCAATAAAATCTCGAATAAAATAAAATCTCGAGCAAGCTTGAATTGAAACCAATTCTCCAATAAGGTATACAGTGAAAAATCAAGTATCAACAAGGTCGTAATTAGGAACTGAAATCTCGAAATAGAAAATCTTAACGAGAAAACAAGGTTTAGAATAGTGACTGGAAAACAGGTTCTAATAGGAGACAAGGTATTGGATTGTAAACATGAAATAAGCGAGTCTCAATAGCAACAAGTCTCGAATAAAATCGAGAATAGGAAGTAGAATCTTAAACAAGCATTAATAGAAGCGAAGGTTCAACAAGGTTTCAGAATGATATTTCAAGTAGGATTAATTCTGGAATAGCACAGTTCGATTAGCGAACAGAATATCAATAAACGAGTAGGAATTAAATCTTAATTAACACGAAGTTTGATAAAAGAACAAAATTTACAAATATGAGCCATCACTAGGAAACAAGGTCATGAATGAATGTACAAACGGTATCGAATAATGGATTTCAAATAAATATCGAATTATGGGTCTGAAACAAGTTTGTCGAATATGAAACAATATCTCGAGTTAAGTTTCGAATACCAACCAAGATTCCAAAATAGAAACAGAAGTTTCAAGAATGATCAATGTGTTAGGAGGAATTTAAGGGAAAAGTGGATTATTAATCAAGATACATGGTTTTCCCAACCATGCAAAGAAATCTTCTGTCTTCAATCTATCTTCAGTGTTTCTCCGGGACTGGAATTACTTCAATTTCTTCAGCTGTCCTGATGTAGGCTGATCCTTGCGGTAGTGCTCCATGTGTTTGCTGATTCTGAGAAGGTGGTTCCCTTTTACTGTAGTCTGATGCTCCTCGCGCTTGTTCTCGGGCAGTGTGATCAACGTTCTCCAGCAGTCTTGACTTGGTGGGCAGGCGATCCATAGTATAGTATAGCCTCCGTCTTTTGCGGCACTCTTCATAGTGGCATCCTGAGAGGTGGCAGAAATTGTAAATGATCGGCGGCTAGATCTGAATCTGGATCTCCCGTTGGAGCTGAAGTGCAGGGCTCTGGCATGAATATATGGCTGCTGGCTGCTGAGATCTGCTCCTGATGATGTGACTGGTGGTGTGACCGAAGAAACGCTGACTGAGTGTTGTGACGCCTTGCGGTCCAGGGTAGTTGTTGTCTTTGTCATAAATCTTCATGTCTTTCATGAGCTTCAGCTTCCGGTTTCGTTCCATTGTCTGCGCTACATTCTGAATCTCCAGGCTGGTGGCTCTAATCTTCAGAGAAGTCGGATCCTCACATGCTGAGATGATCTTCAGTGGCGGCTTCAGGTTCTCGATCGGCTCTCTGGTGCAAGATATGCGCTCGGTGTCAGAAAAGTCCAAGTGTCTGAACGTCTGGAAATCAGAAGTCCTTCCTGGCTCGGAGAGTGTATCCACAAGTCTGACTTGGAAAGGGTGGCCTGCTCCCTCTGGTTGTCAAGGGACTCTTCAAACGTCTCCGTCAACTACGTACTACCCATGGGGATAGTAGAGTGATAGAAGGTAGTGGAAGCTTGGAACGTCAAGTGCAGGTGAATTGACAATTCTGGTGTCGCATGCCTTTGAACTATCTGTAAAACAGAAAACTGTTAAAATAACCTAGACCTACATACAACAAGTGTTTATAGAATATTAAAATACCTGATATACCTGATATACCTGATATACCCTTATTTCCCGATTTTTCTATGCTGTGATCAAGTTTCCCTAGTGTAATCAAGTCCTCCAATAGTACGCTAAAACCTAGGTACCATTAGGATTGGACCTGCATGGGCCACCACTAAAAACATGTCACGACCCGCTCCCGAATAATCGGACACGAGTCGGACACGCCCAGCCTTCATTGTTAGACACAATGAAGTAAGCTGTACCAAGCTAGGGAAACTAACCAGATAAACATGAAAGTATAGAATCACAGCAACTATATAATGTGTCCCAACCAGAGTAAAGAGATACAATATCTGAATTTATTACAATTCAACTATAAGAGTCTGCTAGTCTCAATACATGGAAAGATAAATGGAAAACTAAATGAAACTAGGCCTCTGCAGCCTCTAGGTCACAAGCAGCTCCAGCTGGCTCAGTAGGGAAGGCAGTATCCTGTCCATAGTATGTGTCACACAAAGCCTCCATCTCACCTATCATAACATATCCAGTCAGGAGCGGAGCAAGTACAATTCTAGGTAATGAACAAGACATCATGAAATGAAGTACAAGGGAACATGGAAAGTACAGGAAAATACAGGTGAATAAGTACATGAAGAACAGGGTAAAGTACATGAAAGAACATGAATGTAAGAGCATGAATGAACATGATATGTAAGCACCTGAAAGAACATGATATCACAGGAAATAAGTACAAGGAAATCTCCTGAACATGTGTGTAATGCATTTGAAATATAACTAACTATGTGACCGGCTAGGGTAAGCACCTGAAAGCACCTGAAAGCACCTGAAAGCACATGAATGGTGACTTAGGACCCGCGTGCACGATGCGGGGTCTAAGCTAAAACACGCCTGAGTTGTTACTTGGGATTGGTCACATAGATAGTATATTTCCCCTCCCCAGATACAAGTAATAAGCACAAGAGAACAAGAGCACCAGAAAGTACAAGACGTGTTGTAACGTGTCAATCAAGAAAGTACAGGATAAAATGAAATGCACAAGACCATAGAATGTACTTGCCTTTGCTCCGGGAAGACACGGGTGAACAATGTAACTGAATGTACTCCTGGTAATAGTATAATTTGATGAGTCAACAATAGATAGATACTTCTAGTCTAGAAAAGTTTATTGAACATAACCCTGGTTTTAAACCAGCTAGTACTAACCTACCTTATATATGAAGTAACCTAATATCTACACATAACCTAAGTTATGAAGCAATTTATCACCATTCTTACATTTGCACTTTTAACATTTCAAATATACTAGGACAGTGAACTTGAAATCCAAGTTCAAATGATTCAAATCATAAGTTTCAAAGTTATCCTGTCCATCTAACATTAATATATAATATGGATAGTCATAGGATGGCATAAACAAAATCAATTTAGGAAAGTAATAACTGGTTAGGCCATAGGGTATCCATACTCTAGTGAACCATTGTCTGAAAACCTAACTAAGAGGGTTGACAGTTAATAATTATTCTCAGTTTCAAACCATAACCACCCACAATCCCAGGTTCCATTTCAGGACATACATTGCTATGCTGTTACACATAACTCAGTTCTAAGGATACCTCAAATGGAGACAAGTCCCAGGTAGTCTTAATAATCATGTGGTCAAGTTATAGTCTAAGGGAAAATTGATTGTTGTGAAGTTCACAACAACTCAAGACTCAACACAAAAGTCTACAACTATAACTCAACATAGAGTATGAACTCCTTAGAACAAAATAAGAATGATTGAAATAAATCCCAAGCAACCAGTCTATTATCCTAAACTTCTTCCTACAGGGAACTTCCTTCTTGGTAAAGGATGAGCCAGCCCACTCCTAAGCTTTTATGCACAGTAGCTTAGGTTTACTCCTGCAAGATCTCCCAGTCAATGAGTATCAATTCTTGATTCTGCAAGGTTGAACCCAATTTGATATTCAACTTGGACAAGGAATCATATTAATTATGAATACTGATATAATCAGTTTAATCAAGGCTGATTTGGCCAGTCTTCCTTAAACTGATTAACCAGTTTCCAGTAATTCTTCCCAATCCATGGTTGAATCAACAACTGAACAAAACTTCTATCTCAGTCCCGCCTAAACTTTTCCTGAATTATTAAACTAAATTTATTGATTCCAGGTACTGCATTCTATTGGACTGAATCATGAGAAGTGATCTCAGGTTTCCTGAGTTCATGACAGTAATAGTCCTGAGCACGAACTCAACACCAGTCCATCTTATTCAGTACTACATGATTCACTGGACAAAGGTTCAGTCCCCAATTTGAACAGGTACTGAAACCAGTTATGATGTTTGGCATTCAGGCCTTTGGTAATAACAGGGACATCTAAATTCAAAACCATTCAATCTTGCCTCCCAGTTCAGCTAAGCTTGGTCTGGCAACTAACAACTAAACATGAATTCTACTAGGTTGTACCTAAACCTACAGGGCTGGACTGTACATTTCTTATCAAAACCTGCACAGTTATGGTCATCTAAACTGAATAATGCCCATTCAAATTACAGTCGAGTACCATTCGAATGTAAGCCCACATATAAATTCGAAAATGGTCCATCAGTCTAAAGGATGAGTACCACTGAATCATACATTCAAAATCCATTTGAAAACACCACCTAACTTATTGATTTCATGCAATAGCTCAACACAAAATAGATTTGACAGGTTTGCTAAAAATTAAAATAAACAAGATGTATCCTGTCTTGGAGGTTAGCTGAAAATAAAAAATAACAAGAAGTGGCAAGAGTTGCCTGATCAACATATCTAACAGTTACATAACAATGCTTTAGGAAAACTAGACATAAAAGGAATGATCTAGCTGACCCTGCCCTCATTCAGTCTAGTTAGGATCAAAATCAATATTCCTGAGTCCTATTCATCATTTAATAACACTGCAAGTTGAATCTGAACCAACCAGCTTAATCATAGATATTGGACATTCCTAAATACTAAGGTTTAAGGATTTCTCCATCCTTGTGCATACCCAGGGACAGTAAGTTACACTGTTCAATCTCTTTCCAGTGAAATTTGCACAGGAGGAAATTGAACAACCCATGGTTCAAGTGTTTGATTCCTAATCCAACCAAATGTCAGGTCATCCAATCTACTCTTAATATCTCTAAAAATTTACAAGCTTACTCATACATCAGTTATAATCATAAGAGTTATACCTGGAAATTGTGATTAAAAACGAGATTGGAAGACTCAGTGCCACAGCAAATCGGGTTCCAACAGGGTTTATTCCTGATTCAAACAATTAAACAAATGTGTGGTGACCAGGAATAAACCAAACAATCATGGCATTAGGATTATTCAAAGGATCCATTGAAGATCGTCGAAGAACTCACCGATCTTAAACGAGTATTCTGACTTCACCCAAGCCTAAACGATCCACTCTCAAAAACTTAAGAATTCAATAACAACAGAAACAATCGTTCAAAACCAAGCATATATAAACGGAGTAGTAAAGCTTCAGATCTAGATGAAATGATTGATGGATTGATTATAGATTGATAAGAACACGAAAGAATCTGAATGGAATGAGTCATTCAAACCAACGTAACAATTTAGTTTCGAATCAAGAAGATTAGTAAAGATTCAAGGGAAGTATCATTACCAGCTTCAAGGATCAAAGCAGTGACTCTCTAGCTCCTTGGCCATTCCTCTGGTCGAATCAAAATTTAGGGAAGGACTCCACAGAGCAATGGTAGAATGAGGAAGGAAGAGTGAGCAATTGCTCCTTATATAGACAACTAGTAGCGTGAGGCTCAGGCTACCACCTGGCGAAAAATCCCCACCCTGACCCTCTCTAACAATTCTGTTAGAGAGGAGAGAGAAATCGGTTGGAAATTTGAATTTCCCTCGGTTGTAGGCTTGGTGAAGAACCCTCGGTCCAGTACAGAAGTATTTTAAAAGCTAGGTTCTTAGCCAAGAGTCCGGCTAAGAGGAAGGGAAAAAGGCTCTGGCTTGGAAAGCCTGGCCAAGAAGAAAGAAAAAAAAAATAATAATAATTGGATTTGGGCTTAAGCCCAATAGGGTTGAGCAAAAGGCTTAAGGAATTAATCTCTTAGCTAAATTAGGATTTCACCAACCAAAATTTAATAATTCAAAATGTAAACTTCACATATTTGCATAAAAAAAAAATCAGGGAGGTGGAGTTACAGTCAACAAGCAAAATATGGGTGGTAAACCTATACTAGGTCATGTCCAAAAATTGGTTGGCAGTTTTTGGTCATAAGGTGTCCTGAATTCAAATCGAAATCAAAAGTAACTCCATGAGGTAAATCAGGATGGAGCCTCGGGTCAGGAAAATCGTACTAAGTAAATGAAGCACACGATGGTATGCCTGAGTGGGACACTAAGGTCATAGGTGTAGAGTGTCATGTCTAGGTCATGTATGTGAAGTCAGTTTTGATAAAACAACGAGTCTTGTGCTCCTAATTTAAAAATCACGGTAACGTGTCCACGATGATCATATTTTAGAGTGGGAAAGGTCTATGGCCTAAATTGAACCAAAAATTGTGATAAAATCACTACAACAGATATGGGATATAATAGCGTGCTCTGAACGCTGTAGAATGTTTATTATAGCATATTGCGTCCGCTATAAATGCCCCCGCTATAATAACCCCATGTACAAGAACGCTATAAAAGTATAGCGTTCCAGAACGCTATTGATGGTTTATAGCGTTTACGGCCGCTATAGACCATGTATAGCGTTTTGAAATACTGTATATTGCTTATAACATTTTGGAACGCTATAGAGCTTTAATAGCATACATGAACGCTATTCATCAGTTGTAGCGTTCATGAACGCTATAGACCTTTTATAGCACTGACAAACGCTGTATAGGTTTTATAGCGTTTACGAACGCTATAGCCCATTAATGACATTTGTTAACGCTATAAATATTCTATGGCGTTCCTGAACGCTGTTGAGTTATAATAGCATTTCCATATATATATATGCTATTGCAGAGTCAAAATTCTTTCATATATCTGCATTTCTTTCCTACTATTATATTTGCAACAATAGTATGTCAGAATGCTATTGCAGAGTGAAAATTCTGTATTCGAAAATTTGCAGAATACAGCCTACAGTTACACAAAATGCAGGAATTCAAATGTTTAAATACGAATCAATCACAGAATGAAGTAGTACCAAACATATGTAGAACAACGAAGTAGTACCAAACATTCAAAATCCTTAATTTCTCCATGTAGAACAACAAAGTAGTACCAAACATTCAAAATCCTTAATTTCTCCATGTAGAACAACGAAGTAGTACCAAACATATGTCCAAATATTAAACATTAACAGTGTATCAGCTACATATATCTCAAAATGTTGACTATATAACATTTAGCTCCCTTCGAGCCTATCCACAACCAAAACTCCTCAGAAAGCATCCTCTTCCTTCATCCAACCTACACAAAAATAGGGAAAAATCATTAGTGTAAAGAAAAAACCATCTCCAGTGCGTGCATTTTTGACTGAAGGCCTTACCAGTGCACTAAAGATCATTAGTGTAAGGAAAAAATCATTAGTGATGCCTATACAAAAATAGGATTAATCATTAGTGATGCCTTACCAGTGCACTATTAAGTTGGTCACATAATTGGCTAACATGTGTGGCATACTTGGGAGAGACTAGAATGACTCAGCAACACACTATATTAATCTGAGCTAATTTGAGGTCTAAGGTTGACTTATAACTGAACAAAACTCCAGATAACTCGATGAAAGATGAGATGGCTTGAGCATGGTTTCGTCCAATCAAGGTTCAGCTTGCTTATATCTATACTCTTTGAATTATAGAGCACGTAGGTCAAGTCAAGAAACACACCTTGGTCCGAGGATGCTCGTTAGTCATTCCATCCATCTTTGCTATGACAAGGGAATCAATGCTGCGCAAATGCTTGGCAAGCTTAGTGTAAGTTGGCTCTAAAGCTTGGCAATGCCCACACCATGGTGCATATATCTGGTTCATAGACAACACATTGATTTATATTAAATGAGAAAGGTCTGCTTTATTTCTAGAGAAGAATCACTCACCTCAAGGAGAACATCCTTTGACTTGTCCAAGACTATCTCATCAAAATTATTTCCAACGACAATTTTCACATCCTCTTCATTCTGTGCAAGTTGACAACCAAAGAAAGCTTCGATCATATGTATCAAGGCAAAACAACGAAAGAAAAGGACATACAACTTCTATTAACTCACAGTCTCGGGTATCGGATCTAACTTGTAGAAAGGCTTCAGCTTATCTTCCAAGAAACCCTGCACAAATGCCTGATAGTAAACAAATGTGTATTAGATTGTTTCTTTACACCAAAGCAGCTAAACTTGGTAAATGCTTAGAGAAACATAATAAAGAAATTTGTTTACAGATAGTCGCAAAGACGTTAAACTTCTTAAAATATCTAATTTAAATTCAGCGTATAACCTATAGTTGTAGTACACACATGAATAGGGTTTCAGATCTGCAGAAATGATTTGTAAGAGAGAAATAATTATCATTTTCTATTTCTTTTGTTTTGAGTTCCTCTTTTTCTTGTATTACCAAACCAGTGCTGTCCAACTCCAATGAGATATACAGGTCAAGTTAATTAATTTTATGTTTTTTATGGTACTTTCACATTAGTTTTATAACTTGAAGCTCCAAAAAAGATATGCTGATAGAATTGGGAGAACATGATAAAGACACAAATATACAAAGTAAAAAAAATTACTAGTTTTTTACAATAATATATATTGACTACATACTAGTGAAGTGCATATTCCAGAGCAACCTCGACCCGCAATGAGTGGACCAGCCACAAGACAAGAGTGACAAGGAATGTTAATTTCCTCTCACACTTCATTCTTCTAGTGACAGTCCCCATGATACTAGCAAAACAGAAACGAATCTAAGACAGCTAACGACACCAGACATGCAATACAAATATTGAAAAGGTTGTGTATGTTGCACAGCACAGGTGTCTTTGTGAGCAAATGCTAGTATATGTCAGAACGCAAAAGTAGATGCATTAGTGTGTGTAAGTGGAGAGAGATTTGGAATTGTCAGACCTTAATGCTGTCAACTGTAAGTTCACCATCAAGCATAAATTTCTTAGCATCTTCATTTCCTGAGTATCCCAAAACCTGTAAAGAATGTTCAACTAGTCAAATGCACAATGCCAAATTTATGGTACTACATCTATGTATTTTTTAAAAGAGTTCAAAATCCACACTAATATACAAACTACAGAATATTTACTGGTAAAGGAAAAGTAAATTTAACATATATTGTAGAAGTGGGAAGTTACATTTGGACCATTTCCAGTTACTCCAAAGTAATCCGACACTGGTTTACCAATGTCCTCATTATCCATCTCAACATAGACAAAATGAGCTGCAGCAAACCAGAAATGATTGGTTTAGATATTGAAACTCAAGATAAAATATAACTAAAATATGGAAATTAGTTCCTCTATTTCTACTATGGGATACAACAAAATACAATGCACTAGCACGCATTTAGCACTAAGTAAATACAGGAATCAGAAAAAATTGAGCAATTGTGAATGCATAGCATAGAATTCTACAAAATGGTAAATCAGGTAAAATACCTAACAATTTAGATTCCATCATTAAAAAAATTGCATTTTCATTCTCAATTGAAGGATATCTAATAATCCAAGAACTAGATTCAAGGGAAATAACTTTGAAACGTTGAGTTATACAAGATATTCAGAATGCTACTTGTATTGGCACAAGCCCCATTATGAAAAAGTTCAATACATTGAGACACAGACAGAATCTCCTAAATATAATCCCTCTTCCCTAAACTGCATGAAGATAATTTCTACCAGAGCAGGTAATAACTATTGACTAGATAATTTGAATTTCAAGTGTTCGCATATCTGGAGTATCACATATGGTGGTCCATTAAGATACTGTTTATCTAGCTAGCAAACACCTTCAGCTCCCACTAAAAGTAGCAAATAAGAATTTATCACATGGATCAAAACTCAATGGTTACCTAAAGAAGCAAGTATGTATTGTATCTCCTACTACATTAATCAGCAAGAACGGTAAAGAGGAATTATACAAGTTAGAGATGCTTAGCAATTACCTTTCCCTTGAACAGTTTTGCTGCCTCTTCTAAGGGAGGCAAAAGTCCCTCAGAATCTTTTGAGGTAGCAAAGAGAAGAATCTAATAAGAAAAAAAATGATGCCGATGAGCAGAAAACCAAAAAAATACTAATGTAAGGCAAAGGTCGCAAAGAACATACTTTACCTGCTTTTTAATTGGATTTTCAAATATAGCATGAGCACTTTCCTTTGTAAAGATGTTCACTAGAGGAAGCTTGTTTGCAGACACAAAATCAAGAATAGAAGATTTAGTGAACTGACTATCTGTATAGATAGAAATCATTCTTTGTCTAAGTAATCTCTTTTTACACTTCACTCAAGGCAAGAGCACTTGTAAAGCAATTAACATATGAGCATACCAAAGTGCGAGTTGTCTTTGTCCTTCTTCACCAACATTAAAGTTGGACGCTTAGCCTTTGGATCAATTTGAAAAAACTTGGCTACATCAGGAGTGGTCGTCTGGTAGAAGGTCACACTATCTTCAAGTTGTGCAGCAGCAGCAAGCTCCTGGCTGTTGGTGTCCTGGAGACAATACAGAAATCACAGTGAGAAAATTAGCATAAGCTATCTATCAAGTACAAGCGAAATTGGTCAATCTGAGGAAGAGGATAAGTGTAGATAAGGTATTCCTCAAGCCATATTGGCAAATAAGCAAAGATATGTATGGCATCTAGTGGCTCAGTAAGGCGGTTTGAAATGTTTTGCTTAAACACAGTCCTGATGTAGCCTAATATTCACAAATCTGTCTTTATTTGGCAGGGTGTAGGGAGTATGAGAAAACTTATTTAGTGTCATACCTTTGGAACCAGGCTAAACCCATTGGAAGTTTTGGAGAAGCTAATTTGTCTAGCAGGTGGAAATCAAATGTTAACATTTCCTTGCCCTGGGTGTACCCCACCCCCACCCCCTACCCACACATGCGCGCACATACACATCTCATTTCCAATGGATCTAATTTTCAAACAAGCTGTAAGAGATTAACACCTTCAAGTAATACCCTATCATGACCAAGGAAACCAGAAACAAGAATCATACGTACCACTAGAGAGTCCAGAAAGCCCAAAACAAATTTATTTTTAGAGGTCAGTATCTTTTCTGCTTCCTCGGTAGTTGTCATGTTCTGGACTGCAGGTTGTATCTTCTTCTTGATCCAGGCCACAATGGCATCTCTACACGCAAGATCACAGATTATTGAAGAACATTAGAAGGAATATTAACATATCACACCACGAAAGAGATCATACTGATTCTAAAAATCAGGAGTAACAAGGTAGTAACAAAATTGGAAAGTTTAATACTAACACAGGAAATTGCAAGCTTATTATTGTTTCTTTTATGGTTTCCCTTTGTGCACTAGCAGTGCTTATTGTCACAGTACAGCATTTGAATTGGATTCCGTCCTCTCGAGGATGCTGGGGAACTTTCCATCTCTCCGTCCATTTTGAACCATCTATTAAAACCAAAGCCATAATTATTAAGCCTTGTACAAGAAAGAAAGAAAAAAATCCTTAGTCCCAAATATTAAGGGATATGAACTGGCATGTCAACAACTAGCATATCTTGTAACTGTCTAAATTTGAAGCCATCGATCACAAAACTACAACCATAAAAAATAATGAGCAAGTGTTTTAATCACCAAAATCCTAGAAACCGATCGAATCGACCAAGGAAACTAATAAAATAGAGGAGAAAAGAGGGATTTTTAGGGGATTTGTGAGAAATTTCATACCGACTACTTCTCATATGGCTAGGGTTTGCACGGAGAGGAGGAGGCTTGATGGAGGAGGAGACTGCTTAAGTCAAAGAACGATGATGGTGGTATGGCAGTGGTGGCGGCGCCAGTGAGGGTGGTGGTAGCAGTGGTGGCGGCGACGGGTCTGGAGAGGCTCCGCCTGTCGTCGGGGCTCTAAGCAGAGGACGCGACGGCGGCCGGGGTCTGGAGGAGGAGGAGGAGGAGGATCGAATATGGGCGGCCGGGGTCTGCAGGAGCAGGAAATTAGTTTAGGTTTTGAGTTTTGGGGGGGAAGGGTTTGGAGAAAGAAATTGGAAATGAGGGAAATGAGTTTAGGTTTTGAGTTTTGGGGGGAAGGATTTTTTAGTGTCCGGCTGAGTTAGGTTTTGGAAGCTACTGAGTGGCTAGTACATTGACACTGATATAAAGATTCTTCCAACTCCCTAGCAACCAAATATATCAGTTTCTAAAAAAATTCAAAAATTTATCAACAAACCGGCAATGAAATTACGACGAACCATCTCATCCATTAAACTAAATTGTTAACTAGTTGAATCTTAGTCGCTAGTAAGTCGCTAAAATAGCAACGGATATATGTTAGTCTTAGTCGCCAGGTTAGTCGCTAAATTACCATAATTTTGTAGTGTAAAGACTCACACACTATAAGATCCCTCACAAAAAATCCAAATAATTCCTCACAAAAAATCCAAATAATCTATCAGTCGGTCGGTTGGTCTTTAGGGTTTTCGTGAGGGGAGAGAAAGACAGAGAGAAGAAGATGAGGACGAGGGAGGGTTTCATGAGGGGAGCGCTACCTGAGAAAGAGGGAGGGTTTAACCAATATTTTAGTTTATTTATTATTTTTCTGTCAATATATATAGTAACTAAATATACAAAGATATATTTCGTATATATATTACTAAAAAAAATTATTCGGTTTACCAGGGAGAGGAATTTTAGATGAAATTTCTGAAAGTTTAGTGGGATTAAACCGAATCCCAAAACCGAAACCGAAACCGAAATCGAATAATTTTTTTAGTATTTTTGAAACTGAAATCGAACCGAATTTTTTTCAAACTGAACCGAATCTCTTATTCGGTTAGGTTCGGTTCGAATTTCGGTCCAAAAACCGAATAATGCTTACCCCTAGACATACGGGCATAGCAATGTTCAGAAAGAAAAAAAACTATACCTTTAACAACGTTCATAACACGCTATATAAAGTTCTGTTAACAACATTGCATAATGAACGATATTGATAATGACATTCTAATAGCAGGGAGGCTTCAACGCTATAGATAAACTGCTATTGTATGAACGTTTAATAGCACTTCAATATGAACGCTATAGATGATTATATTATAATAGCAGGGAGGCTCGAACGCTACAGATAAACTGCTATTGTATTCTATTTTAATAGCACTGTGGAATGAACGCTATTGATGATGACATTCTATAGCAGGGAGGCTTGAACGCTATAGATAAACTGCTATTGTATGCCCTATTTGTTGTAGTGAATAGTAGTACCAGGGGAACAGGTTAAATGGGACAGTCTGTGGTCTCATCTAGGTGTACTAGTCATTCTAGATCAAGACTGTCCTATGGTATCAAAACGTACAAGTAATCTAGGGTGTCCTAATTGGAAAGGTAAGGGAACAACAATCACCAAGGCTATAGGACCGTCTACCATCCTATATGAAAATTGATCATTAACAAGTAAGTGAGAAATCATTAAAAGTTACTATTCCATAAAGTGGTAAAAGAAAATTGAAAATTTAGGTACAAACAATCACAAATAGATTTTAGTCTTGACATGATCTAAGTTGATCAATTTCAGGATAAATCGAGATTTGGACAAGATGGGAAATCAATGAAATCAAGTATGAGCACGAGCATCCAATGATGAAGATCCAGGTCATGATTAAATTTAATCCAACTGGATACGAATACGAGGTTCATAGGCGATAAAATAATTCCAAGGAGAATTGTCAAGGCTGTTGCGGATAAGACTCTAGGGTCAAGTTTAACTATGTCTCTATTCTCGTAGATTGATACATGAAAAAGCGAACCAAAGTGCAATAGGTTGATCAGACCATCATGTACCGGTTCTGATTAGACAATATGTTAGTGGGTGGCCACCCAATAAAATATGTCATGACCAAGCTCGAAAATAGATAAGCTTGCAAAACTAAGGCTAATTTAGCAGCACAAGATATAAGGGTGGTAATGATGAAAGGAATTACATAGTCCAAGTTTCTTAAGCAACGGGTCAAGCATTCAAGATAAGGTACAAGGTTAAGTATTTAAGGATTCAAGCAGAACACCATCACATGCCAGGTCGAAAGAATTGAGCCAAGGTGGATCTCTAATTGAAATAAGAATTAGTTTAGTATCATGGTAGAGGTTATAGTTTAGCCATTTGACCAAAAAATCATATCAAGGAAATAGAGTACAAGGAGACGGGTTTTAGTAGGACATGGAATACCTACATGAAGGTAGGCTAGTCTAGGTCTTACATGTGAAGTTTGTTGGGAGGTAACAGCTAGTATTATACTCCGAATATCCAGGTCACGGTAATGGACGTCCAATGATCTAGAATAGAAAGTGGGAGTTCAAACGTGACAATTGATGCAAAAATAAAGAAGGTCAAGTTAACGCATGGAATAAAATTAATTAGGAATCCAGTAAATAATTTAGGAACACAGCCCTAGGGATAGATAGGCTACTAGATGAATATAGTTAGGGTTCGATCAAATCAAAGGTCAAGGTTAGAAGGTCTCAATAAAGTCTTTATTTGAGGAAATGTCGAGTAAGTCGGGTTTGGGATACAGTCACATAGTTTGGTAGAAAGAGTTGAGCAAGATGCAAAAATAGAGGGGACAGTTCATTTCAATGGAAAGCAATTAGCAAGAAGATTAGATGGCAAGAAACAGATGAGAGTTTTCTCATAAATGTGATTGAGTACCCTAAAATAAAAGATATTAATCTAACACAAGGAAATTAAAATCAACAACTACAAAATTTTCAAAATCATCAACTAACACCAGGATTCAAGGTTCTACAGTGAATCCTCCGAAAATCAAATTCAATCAAGGGAAAAGGAGTTTAAATCGTAATTTCAAATGAGATTCTCAAGGGTCATCCCAGGAATCTCTCAAGGTATCCTAACAATGATTGAGTATCCTCTCTCACTAAGCCTATTCCTCCAATCCTATCACAGGCTGTAGTGATACTCTAGTTCGAATATCACTACATAAACTCGACCTGTATGGACCACCACTAAAAACGTGTCACGACCCGCACCCTAGAGTAAGGGCACGAGAAGTGGGTACGTCCAGCCTACGCCGCAGTGTCGGCGGTAGAACGCTGTCCTAGGTCAATCATCTAACAATATAAAAGTACCTGTACAGTTTATACTCTCCGAATGGAGGTGACAAACTGAAAACAATCTCAATCACATCTAGGTAGAAGAATGAAAGACAGATAGATAGACAGATGGTAACTCAAAGAGAACAGTAGCATAGATGAAATAAGTCCAAGTGTCTAGGATAACATAACATCAGAATGTCAACTCAATGTACAAAATAAGTCTAAGAGTCTGTACATCTCAACATCTCAAAATACAACTCAGAATGTGAGACAAAAAGATAATACATAAAAGACTGTCTAGCTAAACTAGCCTAGACTACTGGGGCAACATCCTCAGCTGCAGGTGGATCCTGCTGAGGGTCCACAACATAAGTATCATCTAGTCCTGCTCCATAATAAGTAGACACCAGGGCCTCATCCTCATCCTCTATAATATTTTTAACAGGTCCAGTCAGGACAGGAACGAGCACAATACATCTCATGTAGTGCATAGTATGATAGGAAATATAAAGCATACAATAGAGTAAAATACAGGAACTGCTGAAGGAAGATACATGTAGTAAAAGAGATAACTGTAATGAAATATCTACTATAATAGAGAACTAGCAGTGTCTAGTGAGTCAGAGTAAAATATAGACATGTGAAATGGTATAGGAGATTCATGGCTACAGCTAAGAGTGATTCATGACTATAGCTACTGGGGTAATATCCACATGACTATTTCCACTCCCCCATCCCCAATCAATACACAAGGATCCATTCAAGTTATGTTAAGATTCGTGATAAGCCCATAATTGGATGATACGTGAGTGATTCATGAAGATTCATGAAGGCTTGGTGATACATGAAGATACATGAAAATAGAAGCATGAGATGCATGATGTAAGTGAAACACACGTGACAGAAGTATCTGATGCTCCCGAGGGGGATAACATCTCATAAAAAGATCCATATAGTACCAATCCGTGATAACAATCGTGTCAGTATCAAGTAAAGTAATCTAGAGCAAGAATATAAATCCTGGCAAGTATGAAACGGTCAGAGAATGTACTCGCCTGATAACTAAATGTCTGAAGAGGATATACTGCCTGAGGAGAGGTGTATGGCTCCTAATCATAGCAATACAAGTCACAATGTATCCACAATGGTAAAAATAAAGTATACAATGCATACTACATGATTCTAGGTCAATCTGGTCAAAAGTCAACTCTTGGTCAACTCTAGTAGTCAAACTAGGTCACAGGAAGTCAAACTAAGTCAAATAAAGTCAAACAAGGTCAAACAAGTCAAGGTTAGTCAAATCTAGGTTAAAGTCAACTCCTGGTCAATATTCTAATCAAACTAGTCAAATACTAGTCAACATGATCAATCTGGGTCAAGTCTAGGTCAAACTTAGACCAACTAAGGTATTGGTCAAATAAAGACTAGTCAGTAAGGTAATTAGGTCAAACAAAGACTAGTCAATGAGATAATTGGGTCAAACATGGTCAGACTAGTTAAACTAGTAATTTTAGGTCAATTAGGTCATAGTTTGACCAATAGTTGACTTTAGTCAACCATGGTCAACAAAGGTCAACTAGTAGGTGTTTTTGGTCATTAGGTCAAATTGAGTTAGCCTCTAATGCCATAGGCTTGTAACCTAGGCCATAGGCTTGATAACCTATAGGTTTCCTTATAAACCTATATCTTGGAAGTCATATATATATATATATATATATATATATATATATATATATATATATATATATATATATATATATTATATATATATAATATATATATATATATATATATATATATATATATATATATATATATATATATATATATATATATATACACACACATCTATCTATTACCTATATACCAATATGGGATACATTATATATATACAAACCCATACTCACATATATATATAATGACACAGTGATCTAATACAATATATATATATATATATATATATATATATATATATATATATATATATATATATATATATATATATATATATATATATATATATATATATATATATATATCATATATATAGACAAACCTATATATATAAACATATATATAGAGAGAGAGGAAAGACACACACACAGGAAATGGGGGGGGGGGGGGCTGTTCTCAGTTTTCCTGAGAACAGGAAACAGCCCCCAACCAAATACCAAAAACACACACACACACCCTACATATATACATACATGTATATATATGTATACACACCTAATTTCCTCCTACACACACACATACATATATACTATATATTTATACACTAAAAACATACCAATACATGTATAAAACATATCAAAAATAAGTTTGAAATTCATTTCTGAAAAACTGGAATAAATCCCAAATCTGGAATAATATACACTGTTTACTCGAAACTAGGTAAACCCAATTCCAACCCCTAAACTCGACTATGGTGAACAACCAAGGGTTGGTAACAGTGTCCCTAGGTGTCCTCTAGTGTCTAGGGTCCCTGATACTGTACCACGACACGACACAACGTGTCCAAACACAAAAGAACCCAAACGGGTAAACTGAGATACGCACACTAAACCGCAGTGTCGTGCATGCGTGCAGTGCACTCTAGGACACACCACGAGACACGACATGTCTCGTGGTCGTGCACACGTGTAGCCCACACATAGGGCTACACGATGGACACTCTGTTACGTGTCCACGTGTCGTATAGGGTCGACACGAGACCCGTATCAGTCGAGGAAACTCGACTGATACGTGCGGTTTGGACCGCGTCGTGCAGAGATGCACACGTCTCGTGCTCGCGACACAGGACACGATGTATCTCGTGCTCGTGTCCTCGTGTACGCCACATGAAGGGCTACATATTAGTGTCATTACGAGACACCCAAGTGTCGTGTCCGCACGACACGACACGCTCGAAGTTGCCCCCGTGCGCGTGTGCGCTGACAGCGCGTGCCTAGTGCGAGTGAGATTTCTCTCTCGACACGACACGACGCGACACGTGCCAAACTTTAGGGGCATGTTCGCAGACATTGCCCCCGTGTCTATGTCAAAAATCTCGTGTCCTAGTGCTATGTGCTGTGAGCACGAGGAGCGTGGTAGCAGGGCACGCACGCGATCCTCGTGCAGTGAGTTCGTGTCCATTTTAGACACGGACACGACTCGAAAATGTGTTCAGTAAGTTAGGGTTGTGACCTAGAAGTTTAGGGCTACCAGAAAATATAATTTGTTTCACATTTTGACAAAAACAGATCCTTTGTGGCATTTCATCAAACAAGATTTTCTAGTTTAGGATACGTGTCCGATACGGACACCAAACCAATCCTATTTTTCACCAAACTTGACCCACAGTTCCCTAGTACCTAGATGCATGCAAATATGAAGAGAAAACACAATATTAACAAGGTTTATGGGCATTTACCTATTTGTGTATTTCCAATGGAAATCAATGAAAGAGGGGGGTGTCCTTCCACTTGGTGATGCCGAAAGCCCCTCAAATCCTCAATAGCAGGCCCTAACTAGTACCCTCTAGTGTAGGGGAGTCCAATGCAAGAAACTAGAGGTGATTTGGATCAAAATTGATCAAGTTGTGTAGGTTTGAAGAAATAGGATTTTTCTAGGTTTAAATTCATGTAAAATGGCCATGAATGAAAGCAATGGGGTTATATAGAATGTGTAGATGCTAGGGGGGTACCCCATGGCCGGCCATAGCAAGGGGGGGTGTCCTTGGATTTCCTTCATGGAGAAGTCAAGGACTTTGGTGTAAAGGTTGGGATATTTTGAATGGTTTAAGAAAAATATCCATAAAGGCAAATCTAAGATATTTATACCACTTTAACCATGACCAAATATCTATCCCCTTAGTCATTCTAGGTTAGTAGCTAACCTCTAGATTAGGCCAAACTTGGTTAGGGACTATCATGACACTAATCAATAATTAATTAATAATAAAAACACATAAATCCAAATAATTCTAAATAAATCCTAGAAAATTACCAAAATACCTTTTTAGGCTAAAATCACTAATTTGGTGTTCTAAGCCTATGGCTAAGCTCACATGGTCATGGCAACTCCTAGTTTAAGGAATAACTAGGGTTTACACTAAGGTTTTACTAGTAAAGTCACAAAGTCATAAGTCATGACTTTGGAAATGGTTTAACTTAACTAAAATCACCCAAAAATCATATTATGACTAAAATACCACTAATAAATAATAAAAATAATAAATTTTCAAAAATACCCCAATTTCAGAAAACTGGGTGTTACAAATAGTATATGGTGTTGTGACTCGCTACTGAGGTACTATACTGCATTGGTATTTTCCTGACTTGACCCGGTAGTCATGCGACTATGAACTGTTCTTAAAATGCATTTCACTTAGAATGGTTAGACGACCTTTATCCGTAGGTGTATGTACTTTTCCATATGGTTGTGTACTATACCGTTCATGGCTTGGAACAGTATTTTGTCACGAACTAGTGTGCCACACCTTGTCCTTGTTTGGTTGTAGGTGTGGTTCACTGCTTCGATGATAAAGTGCTGAACCATGTTATGATCCGAATTATTATGAGCAGTTTATATTCAGTTTATACGGTATGTTTTTCTGTATCTTGTTATGTCACGCTGAGGACCTGGTGATCTCTCCAGGTGTAGATGGTCAGGATTGCCCCAGGAGTACGGACTCGATTTAGCTCATTCGTTTCCTACTGAGGATATCTTGCCCTCTGACGATGCCTGATTCTTTCCTTACTTGTATCTTTCATTTATTTTTGGAGGTTGGACTCCAGTATCTTAGATTATATTCATAGCTGTTTGGTAGTGGATTTGTTTTCACCCGGCTATCTATCTTTTGACTCTTTTATTTGATACTATCTGGACTATTATTTTCTCTTGTGATTTTATGGATGAGATATAGTTATTTGTGATTGGCCTATGATTTACAACTTATGTATGCGTACGAGGATTCCACATATTGGAGTATTCTTCGTATGCATGCAGCTGGCATGTTTCGTATGCCTAGTCCTACGTATTTTGGGGCTGGGGCGTTACGGCCCCCGTCGCCACTCCCCTCCCCGCTTCGTCGCTGCTACGCGCACCGCCGCACGTCGTAGCTGCCGCTGCTGCTACTACGCGAGGAGGGGAAGGGGGGAGGCGGTGGCGGGGAGGGGAGCTACCAGCGAGGAGGGGTGAGCGGGGGCAGTAGCGGAGAGCGGCGACGACAGCTTGTCCGGGGAAGAGGAGAGGAGGGGAGGGGTTGAGAGAAGAGGAAGAAGAAATTATGGGCAGAGTATTTTCGTCAAAAAAAATTATATCTAATGAGTTGACCGTCCGTTCTGGACGATTTTCGTCCAAAGTGGAGGAACTCTTACATTTTTGCAAAATTGTGGGGTGTACCTTAAAATGGGGTAAATAAAGTGGGGGTCAAGTCATAATTTCTCTATTTTTTTAATTTAATGTAGGGGTGGTCGGTATAAAGTTTTATCCCTCTTTACATAGGGGTGCAACTCGGGCGGGCTAAACCCGAGCTCGATCGGGTAAACCCGCCAATGGGTTGGGTTAGGGTTGAGATACTTGGGCCCGGGCTTGGGCTCGGGTTCGTGTGTCGGGTTACCCAAAGAACCCAAAATCCGACATATATATATATATATATATATATATATATATATATATATATATATATATATATATATATATATATATATATATATATACATTGTTTCATAATTTTTTAAATAAAAAATTTAAATCCTAAATTTCTCAACCCTAATTCTTCAACTCCTTCTAAATCTCATATTAGTTTGTATTGTATAATGATTGGTGCTTAATTGCTATTTGATTATGTGTTTAATATTAGTCTTATTTAAAATTATTCTAAATATCATATTAGAGCCCGATAAACTCGATGGATCCGACCCAACCCGAGCTTCCTCCGGGCTCGGTCTTGGACTTCATATGTTGAACCCGAGGTCGGGTTGGACTCGGACTTGGACTAGGCTTATTATTCTTCGGATTGGACTCGGATTGAACTCAAGCCCGGCCCAACCCGCCCAAGTTGCACCCCCTATCTTTACAAGAACAAACGGTCTCCAAAGAAACCCATGCCAAAAACAAAATCTAAGAATGGCGTGCGAAACCGTTCTGCGCTCCTTCCTGTTCACGTCGCACCGCCCACTTCTTTCCACCTTCCCTTCCATCCTCCTCCCGTGGCTTGGGAGAAGGAGAGTTGGTCTTCGACACAAAACTATGAACTCGCCTAAGTCATAGGCGTCGCCCGCGTAAATGCTCGATAAAGCATACATGTTTCCGTAATGCAAGGCTTGACATAGTCTTTGCTCGTCCCTTGGGTTAAGTTGTAGGCTTGATTAAGTTAGGCAAAGTGATAGTGGTCGACCTAAGTCATTCCAAGCACGGTCCTACAAGTTCTACGGCTGGGTATGACAACTTAGTCTTACGGTTTCAAGCCCGTCATATAGAGTATGTCTTGGGCGGTGGCGTCGCGTAGAGTTCAAGTTGGTTTAAGGCACGATGTCACGGACTTAGTGTTTTCAGGCACGGGCCACGGCTGATTCATTGAGTTTGGAAAGTGTTGCGAATAGTTGTTCTTGAGTTGAGTAAAATGATAGGACAAGAAAGAAGAATGCTCGCGACTACGGGTCGTCGAGGCAAGATCTCAGATGCGAGAAGTATTGAACTTGGCCCTGAAAGAGATGATAACACTAGAGGTGGAATGACTGTGTGAGACGTCAGTTGAGTCGAGTCTTGCATGGTCATGGACAACTTGTCGACAAGGTAGAGTTTCCTCGAATGGTCCAAAGCGGACGGGGACCAGTTCTTGAGAAGCAGTATTAGCACGTGCTGGATGACCGCACAAGTTAGCGCAGAGTCTTGCAGCGGACTCGCTACTCGCGCTGGCAAGGGCGGCCGCCTAACAAGCTAAAGGAGTCCACGATGGCTCTGGGAGTCGGTGACCAATTTCATATAGATGAGTCGGCATGGCGGCAAACCCGCATTGTGCCTTTGGATTGAGTTGAGTTGAATGTGTGTGTATAGTTAGAACACAATGTTGGGTCTAAGATTTGGTTTCAACGTAGGCGTCGTGTTTCGGCACGAAATGTGGCGTCGAGTTTTATGTTGTCGGCATATAAGTTGCATAGTTATGATTGAGTTGTCCTGAGTTTAAGTCGGAAATGCCGCAAGGCAAAGTCGGTCGAGTGATACTTAGCCACAAGTCTCGATTTGGGTCAGTTGGTGATCAAAGTAGCAAGGGCCGCAAGGCGGCGATATGGTTGAGTCGCACATAGTTGCGAGGCACGGAACAAAGGATTTGTAGCACGGTCATAAGGAAATTGGGTACTACCGCGTAGTTGCGTCTCTGATTTTGGGCCACAAGGGAAACACGACTTGATAGGTTAACGTTGTTGATACAAGCATGGGATGGTCTAGAGACACAAAATAGGCCAATGCGTCTGTCCTAAAACTGATCCTAAGGCAAGAGTAGAAAGACAATACAAAAGGGGACTAAGCTGCACAAAGTAAAATAACGTGTCGGTTTTGTATGGGTGGGCTAGGAGCTCATTCCACCAGTACAGTTGAGTACTGACACCCACATAGTTACATGTGCAGGTACAGGTAGAAGCTCTTGGCGCGGAGCTCGCTTGGATGCGTCGAGGCACGGAGTTCCTTGGCGATTCGAAGCGCGCAGTCGCATGGAGTAAAGACTTATACGGGACATAATGTATGGACGTCGCCTTCCGAAGAATCCGCTGGATCAAGACTTGTAATTGAGTGATGAGAGAGAGCTGAGTGAACTTGTAAAATGTGAGAAGAGTGAGCTTGATAGACTTGTAATCTTGGCCTTGCATCCCATTGTAACCTTGTTTCAATAAAAATAAAAGAGCTTCTTTTGAATAACTCGTGTTTGATCTAAATTTCTGCTGCATGTTTCAATGTCTCTGCATGGGACTTCTGTGCGACGACCCCGTCGCAGCCGCTGAAATCGGTCGTTATGGAACCCGCCTTGCACGAGCGCAATCTAGGCTCGTGCGGCATCACGTCTTAGCGAGGACGATCGCTCCTACGGGAGCGGGGCGTGACATTATGTCTATTGAAAAAGGTGTCCCTTCCGAACATTGTGTATGTTCACCTTTTTGTGCCACTTTGTCAGTTATAATAGCATAGTCCTATGAGCGTTTGAGACATTAATCCAAACTAATTCATACATTCAAGTACTCAGTTCGAGAGAGAGATTACTTTGATTGCTTCGTCCAGTTCCTGCGGTATGGTGTTTCAACCAGAGGAGGAGTTTAGTTGTATCCTGGGAAATTAAATTGCCATTAAACCGTGAACACCTGTATGGAACGAATATTGTCTTAAGATAGGATAACAAAAATGTAGGAAGTTTTAATATGGACGCCAATGCCTTAAGGATATTTTATATTTTGTTTAGGACTTCTGAATTGAAGGCGGTTTAAAGAAAATGAAAACTGGAAAACTTGTATGACCGATGATATTCCTAATGTTATGTGATGCTATGGATAGAGATGATATTTTTTTATTAATATGTTAAACCAAATATAAGGACTATGAAAATATCAAATAAATTATAGTACATGTATATTAAAAAAGGGGAGAGAGAACTTTTTAACTATTGAGGAATCAAGCTGATAAGTTATACCACTAAAGGTAATTGAGAAAAGACCAAGAAACAAAACAAGATTTTAGATAATCAAATTTCCTTTTATGCCAAGGAGATGTACTATGGAAGCAATTTACTTCCTAATAAGATTAAGGGGCAAATTTAGAGAGGGATCTCCATATGATTTTTTATTGACTTAGAAGAGACCCATGATAGAATTCATAGGAAGATAATGTGGTGGATTTTGAAGAATAAACAAGTCTTTAGTAATTATATTGAGATTATAAAGGAAATGTATCATCTAGTTACGTTGGAATTAGGACTACAATGCAGACTATGGAGGAGATACCACCACCAACGTTGGTTTACATCATAGATTAACATAGTTTGCAAGTTGACTTTGTTATCAGATTTAGATCCTTATGACTTTTTGACTGTTTCAGTGGATCTTAGTGGACTTGAATCTATCAATTTAGGTAGTTTTGAGAATTTTGATAGATTTGGTATGGGTATCTGAATCAAACAATACTATGGGTATTTGTATCAGCCAATAGTGCAAATCTGGGATCCTCATTGAATCCTTCATGACTAAATTAGTTGCAGAAAAAATTGTGAGGCATATTTGATGAACTTTCTTGATGTATGTTGTTTGCTGAGACGTTATTGCATTACTCGTGGAGACTAAGAAACATTAGATCTTAAAATAAAATTGCTGAAAGAAACTTTAAAATCTAAGAGTTTTAAAATTACTAGGACAAAATTAGGTATATGAAATGTAACTTTAACCAAAGTTTCAAAAGAAGAAAGAATAAAACGAATAGAGAAGAGTTTATACATCGATGGACAAGGGATATTAAGGGTGTGGTAGTTTTCAGTATTTATGATCATTCATTAATTCGAATGGAGAGATTTAGTAGGATTTTGTCTTCATATAATTAGAACAAGATGGCTAAAATGGAATAGTGTTTTGTGATGTAAGATAGTGTTGAAGTTGAAATAAAAATTCTATAAGATAATGACCGGCAGTGCTTATGACATGATTGTTGGGAATAAAAACATGTCCAGAAAATGAGCGTACAAATGAGAATGCTAAGATTGATGAATGGTAAGATATTGAACGATAGAGATTAGGATTAGAAATGAGGGTATTCTTGAGATGTTGGAGGTGACAAAATTTGAGGTAAAGATAAAGTGAAAATTGTTTTGGGTGGTTTGGACATGTGCAACATAGATCGGATAGAGTCGATAGACGATAAGATAATAGTCAATTTTGTTGCTAGCACTAGGTGTCGGCATAAATAAACTTGGATTGAGGTCATAACAAAGGAAATGTTTTTGTTAATGTCATAATGAACATGAACTTTAACACAGATGAAAGGTTCAAATAGCCAACCCCAAAAGTTTGGGATGCAGGATTTTTGATGTTGCACCGTTTGGGTAAGAGGTTCAATGATAGTATAATGTATAATCTACCTGATCACAGTAGGGCTTTTCTCTTCGCATCTGAGAAGTTCTCCACATACATCTTGGTTTTGCATGTGATTTTTTTACTTGGGTATTTGCATTGTTCAGTAACCTTGTACTAGACAAAGATTAACAGGAAAAGTTGGAACTAAAATTGCTAATCTCATCAAAAGTGATATTTAGGGAACATTGGAGAGCCAAGTAACACATCAACACATTGATAGAGAAACTGGATGACCTGGATCTCAAAAATGGAACATCTTTTGTACTACAATAATTTACATGGTACGTCAAGGTGTTGTTCAAAGCCATCAGACACTTCAGTTAAAGATTAGAATAAGTTCGATCACAAGGCCATCAAATTATGGGATTCGGATCCCCTAATGACAATATCTCGTAATGCTCTGTAATGTCAATGCAAGCAGAGGTAAGTGCATGAGATATTGTCCACGAGAAATTGTGAATATCTCATACACTATCCTAATTTGTATTTGCGTTATGGGGCCTTAAGAGATTTTGCTACTAGGGTATCCCAATCCCTGATCATGTCTCTGCCACGAGTTTTATGGAGTCCTTTCCGAAATTGGAGAGTTTGCACTTTGCATAAGAGAAAGATGGAAGGAAGATGTTTGCAATAAGGAAGCTTGTAAACTGGAAGTACAAGGAAGGTACTCCAGTTACTGAACATAAATGAGCACAGAACATCGTCAATTAGTTATCTGTGATAAAGATTTCTCTTGATGAGCTTAGGCGTTGCTGCTTCTGAGTTTATTGCCTGGTAGCTAAGAGACACTGGTGGTGTTTCCTAGTAACCTTGCGTTGGATGGCATGGTTACTATGAGTTTGGTGACAAACAACTTGTTCGGTTGAGAACTTCGTCGCAAGTGAGGGGAACATCTCATTTAGAAGTCTTGGTCTCTGAAAAGAGAAGGTCCAAGTCACGGAAAGGAATGAGCACAGAACATCGTCAATTAGTTATCTATGATAAAAATTTCTCTTGATGAGCTGAGGCGTTGCTGCTTCTGAGTTCATTGCCTGATAGCTAAGAGACACTGGTGGTGTTTCCTAGTAACCTTGCGTTGGATGGCATGGTTACTATGAGTTTGGTGACAAACAACTTGTTCGGTTGAGAACTTCGTCGCAAGTGAGGGGAAACATCTCATTTAGAAGTCTTGGTCTCTGAAAAGAAAAGGTCCAAGTCACGGAAAGAATTGGTGGTAGTTCACAAGAGTAAATCTTGCCATGACAGAAAGGAAGGTTGCTATCACAGCAATATGAAAGACACTTCAAAACGAGTGCAAAAAGCTAAAAAGGAGAAGAATAAGAATGGAGAGAAGAAGTCAGGATCAACCAAGACTGCAGCTACAATCCTGACGGATCTTGATCTTATCGTTGCAGTGTGAACAATGCATGTGTACTACATATTTTGACTCAGATTGGGTAGTCGACATGGAAGGATTGTATCACACTACTATTACTTTACATTGTATTAGAGCGGAAGTTTTGGTGATGGGGAACAGGAATGTTTCTTAAATTATGGGCATTGGACCATTGGTGAAGTCCATCTTGAATGGGTCAGATTGCAGTAGTGGTTGCTGAAGAAATCCTTCCATTCATAGTTTCACTTGAAGGCATTCTTCTCCAAAAAATACCACGTCTGCAACAATCACATCATAGTTGAATAAAGGTATCTGACCAGCAGTAGAGTTGTGTACGAATATCAAAGTACAGTGCAAACAAGCAGGAGAATAGAAAGTGTGGATCTTTGTAATTTATCGTGAACGAGTCTTATGTCCACATAAGAACCATTTAATCCTTGCAAAATTGGTTACTGCTAATGGAACATTTTTATTGTTTTTCATTATAGCTTATCAAAACTCGACTAATAATTCTACTGCTATTACTTCTATTACTATCGTTGTTACCATTATATTGTCATTATTATTGTTATTATCGTCGTTAGTTGTTTAAGCTGTCATATCTTATAGCTCTTTTAATTTGGGATGATTCTAAATCCAGAAGTTTCAAAGTCTGAAGGAAGGGTTGCACAGACCACAAATGTCATCATTGGTGGTACTGTGACAGATGATGCTACCGATGAATGGCTTGCTTTAGATCAGAAGGTATTCTCGTGATCTTTAACTATGTCAGAAGGGTTTGCATTTGTAGATGTGGTATTTGAGATCATCCTAGATTGTGTTGTTTCTCATCACTGTTAGATGCATGTATTCATTAAGGGCCGGTGTGGCTCAGACGAATGAAGAAGCATGTAGAAGTACTTCTTCCTTCACCCAGATCTTCACTTAGCTGTTTGGTTAGTGGTAACTGGGATGCAAAGCCTCTTTTTTCTAACACACAGTGGGGGTTACTGCCCCACTTTTTTTTTTTTTTCCTGATTTCACTCCTTTCTTTGACTACCAAAGTGGTCGTCATGTGAAGTGCTCCAATCTGCTTCGTTTTACTTTATTCTACTCAACCTCCATTTCTGCTCATGAAGAGCACTTCATTCCACTGGAACCTAACGCCCAAAGTGCTGAGATTTGTACTTCCATGGGAAACAAAATACTTTGATTTCTAAATAGTCCAAATCATCGAGGTAGACATCTTTGAGGCGCAGTTTTGCCACTTCTCAGACTTCCTGGAACAAAATAGAACTTAATCTGAACCGGAAGATTTTCTGTTAGTCATCCATTTTTTTAGTTTTTATTACTGTTGAGGTTCAGAAGGCAATAGGCATGGGAGACGAAGGAAGAGAATGGACAGTCGTTAACCTTAATTTGGTGGGTATATTGCGATTAGACGAAGGAAGAGAATGGACCGTCGTTAACCCTAATTTGGTGGGTATATTGCGATTAACCAACATACTCTCCATAGGAGAGTTTCTTCTTTTTATAATGTTCAAGCATACATTGATACTCTCCATATAGGAAGAGTCCATGACAGTATAATCATGAAAAATACATTGATAGACTCCATATAAATAGTCCAATCAAGAAGACAACTATAGACTCATAGACTCCCTGTGGAAAATGTACTCTTGACTCAATCTGTAAATATAAACCATATCTTTGACAATCTTATAGACCTTAATAACCTACTAATTCAAAAATAGACACCAAGCTTACTATATTCTTGTGCCATCACAAAGTCTGCTACCGGTTTAATGTTTAAAGATGTGCCAAAAACAATTCGTTTGTTGATGATGCAGTTGTTAATCTACAGAACTGTAACAGTTGGCAAAGGACATGCATTGTCTCTTGGTTCCTAATATGCTTTCCACTCGCTCCTACTAGGATAATGCTTAAGTTTCAATCTTCAAATAGCTTTCTGATATTGTTATTTTATTTCTTGGGTCTGGCTTACAACATTCTCTCTTGGTTGCATGATGATCCTTACTCGAGATGTAGCCAAATTACATTTAGATGAGCCAGATACAAGAATTTCTCGTCATCAACAAAAACATTGTTGTTTGACTCTCATCAGTCAAATTATAAATGACTTCTACATTTTTCTTGTAGCGCTTCTCATCCATCTCACTGTTCTTATTTCAGCTACTTTGATTTTCTATATCAATCTGTAAACCTTGAAAGCTTATAATTGTTTTTTTTATATTCGGTATGGGAAATATGTTTCAAAACATCGATGAACTAACAAATGGGGATTGAAACATTGACAACTTAATTTTCTATTACCACATTTCTTTTACTGGAAAGAGTTGCTTGAACTTAAATTAGTAAGTTGTGCATTTTTTTTGGGTTTGCAAGTATGATCTATTTCAAAAATCAGATTCATGCAGTAGGTACTTCAAGTGGCAAGAACCGATACTTTGATTTTCATTTGACTTTTCATACTATCAGAGGAATGTTAATATGTTGGTCATGTTTGGTGGTTTTACAGGTAAATTCATACCCCACTATTAGAGGATTTACTGCTATAGGGATTGGAGGTGATGATTTTGTCGAAGCTATGGTTGTTGCAGTTGAATCTGTACTTCAACAACCCATTCCAAAGGTTTGTTAGTTCTTTTTTTTTTTTTCTTACAATCTTTTTACCACCTTAATTTTATTCAGTGGTTCTACAAGTATGTACTAAATGCTGATTTCTTTGAACAAATTTCCATGATTTGGCTTTAGACTTTTAGTTACTGTGACTTTTAAGGATACAAAAAATTGTCCAGGAGCAATTTTTAATCACTATATAATAATGAAAAAATTATGAAAATGAGACAGAAAACTGTATGAGGTAACACGTAAATCAGAAGCAACAATATCTCTTGAACATTCTTTTTGCAATTTGCCATACTCCCATTGGATGAGGTAACACGTAAATCAGAAGCTACAATATCTCTTGAACATTCTTTTTGCAATTTGCCATACTCCCATTGGATGAGGCTCAACTTTCCTTTATTAGCGAGACTAACCAGATGCAAGATTTGGCATGAACATGTAATTGATGTAGGCCTTAGTTGATTTCCAAATTATCCAGATTAACTAGTAGGAAGACGAAGTTAGCTTAGAACACCACACAACAGGAAAACCTTGGTCCTGGATCTTTAGGTCGATTATACGAATCCATTTCCTCCATTCATATTTATCAAGCATATCCTTTCCAGGTTCATTATGGTCTTCCTTACTCCTAGAGACTCCTTTGACAGTGAGCCTGTCATTCTTAACCTGCAAATCCATTCGTGCCAATTGTACATATTCAAAATTTCTCTCATTTTATCCTAATGGAAGCTACCACCAACTTTCAGAGACTGTTCATTCTTTATCCATTTTTTATTGCATGCTTGCTAAATGTGCTCATCCCATCTCAGACATTCTCATTTGAGCTACACTCGTGTGATTTTGTTTGGAACTTAGTATGGTTGTAAAAGATTAATTGCATCAGGAAATTGTTTAGTTTTGTAGGGACCAACACTAAACTGGTAGGTTCAGATATGGTTCATCTATCCTCAGTTTGAGTTATGTAGATAATGTGCATCATATATGCCACATTTTGATCATCATTCAGCTTTTGAATCATATATACCAGCAACTTTCAGAGACTGTTCATTCCTTATCCATCTTTTATTGCATGCTTGCTCAATGTGCTCATCCCATCTCAGACATTCTCATTTGAGCTACACTCGTGTGATTTTGTTTGGAACTTAGTGTGGTTGTAAAGGATTAATTGCATCAGGAAAATGTTTAGTTTTGTAGGGACCAACACTAAACTGATAAGGTTCAGATATGGATTATCTATCCTCAGTTTGAGTTATGTAGATAACGTGCATCATATGTGCCACACTTCGATCGATTCATGTTTTGAATCATATATAACAGATTTTGATCATCCACTAGGATGGGCTCTATGCGACACGAGTGGGAGGAGAAGAGAAATGATAGGAGGAGGAGGAGACTAGAGGTTGAGGGAGGGGAACAAGGCGGTTGGAAGCAAGGGCAACAACGCAGGACATGGCTGACCTCTCCCCTTCCTCTTCTACTCCCCACTCCCGTGCCTCCTGCAGCGGCGGTAGCACTGCTGCCTTCTGCCACTAGTTGGGGCCAGCATTGTTGGCATTTTCTCTAAGAGACACATCCAGGGGGCATGGTCGAGAGTCGCTTGCTTGCTGGTGCCTCACGACCGATTGTCAGAGTTTTTTTATTTCTTTATTTTTGAAACTTTTAATAGTTTTATTTTAAAGTATTAAAACCAGCGGTAATATGTTTTTTCAGTTGTTTGGAGAGAATGAATTGATTTTATTCATCTCACAATGCGGTATATTTATACACTTTACAATTTACATGGATGGAACCCTTTACCCCTATACAAGTAGGTGCCTATTAATTGCAGCCATCCAGTACTCCCTCTTGCAGCCATCCAGTACTCCTCTCAAATTGGGTCAACTTGGATATGGCTGCATAATGTTTTTTCATTGGATCCGTCATTATATCAGCAAGTTGCTTCTGATGTACGGAACCTTGATAATTCTGTTCACAATGTTCTCTTTGATGAAGTGCCTATCCTTGGTTCAGTCATGCTGAATTGGATTTCGAGCAATCTCAATGGCAAACTTATTATCACAGTGAAGTGTCATAGTCTCTTTTTCTTCAAGTCCAATTTTTTCTCGAGTAGATTTTTATTCCAGATTAACATCTGTTGCCGAAGTGATATGAATTCTGCTTCAGCACTTTATAACGACACCACATTTTGTTTTGTTTTTTTTAACTTAGCTGGATTACCAAGTTTCCTCGAACAAAGGAGATATACAGGTATGGATTTCCAATCATACTTGAACCCTGCGAAATCTGCTTTCGTATATCCTTCAACTTTCATGTGTCCATGCATTGTGAACAAAATTCTTACTTCAGATATCTAATAATGCGGTCAACTACCCACTCATGTTGCTCCCTAGATTATGCATAAATTGGCTGACTGTACCAACAACATATGTGAGGTTAGGTCTAGTATGGGATGAGTAAATCAGCATACCAACTAGTTGCTAATATCTACTGTTCTAAAAGGCGGTCTATAGGCGGCCTCCTAGGCGGCACCTGGTGCCCGCCGATATACCTGCCTAGACCCCCTGACGTTCAACTATGCATGTTTTGGGATTTTATGGATTTTTTCTGCAAATTTCAGTAGTTTTTGAACCACCTACATCTAGGCGGCCGCCTAGACGACCGCCTATCATGCGGGCTAGGCACTAGGCGGCGGGAGCCTGCCCGACTAGCGCCTAGCGTTTTCACAACCTTGCTAATACCTCCCTCTATCAACATGAACCTAGTTTGGATCAACAATTAAACCATGATTGACCTCTATTGGGGTGTCAGTTGGTTCACAGTCCAGCTTGCATGTTTCGGCCATAATATCTAGAGCACATTTTCTCTGATTGAGAAATATTCAATGTTTGGACGTGTAGACCTCAATTACCAAAAAATACTTTTAACTTGTCCCAGTTTTTACATCTAAAGTTTCTGAGCCAAATAGCTTTCCAACTTCTTCATCTCGTGATTACAGTTTTCGGTAACAACAATGTCATCCATACACACAATAAGTAGTGTGATTTTCTTACCTTCTGTGGTAAAACAAAGTATGATCTGCCTGAGATTGGTTGTACCCAAATTTCTTTATTGACATGCTAAACGTACTAAACCATGCACGTGGAGATTGCTTCAACCCATAGAGAGCCTTCTTCAATATATATACCTTGTCATCTTTGGAGTTAAAACAAGGTGGGGAGTTTATGTAAACCTCTTCTTGCAAGTAACCTTGTAAGAATGTATTTTATACATTTTTTACATCAAACTGATTCAAGGTTGACTGCAATAGAAAGCAGTACCCTGATGGTGTTCATC
Source organism: Iris pallida (assembly GCA_029216955.1). Lineage (NCBI taxonomy): Eukaryota > Viridiplantae > Streptophyta > Magnoliopsida > Asparagales > Iridaceae > Iris > Iris pallida. The sequence goes on from JANAVB010034418.1 coordinate 17,801,331, forward strand.
TTCGCCAATGTGCAAAGGTTTCTTGGTAATCAATAATATCATAGGTCTGAGTATAGCATTTTGCCACCAGCCTTGCTTTATATCTATTTACTGATCCATCTGAATTTTTTTTTAATAGTAAAGACTCATCTACATCCAACAACCTTTTTTCCTTCATGAAGATTCATTAGCTCCCATTTATTGTCCTTCTGAAGTGCACACATCTCTTCTTCCATGGTTCCCTTCCACTTGGGATTCTCAAAGGCTTTAGTATCAGTCCTTGGAGGTGACACAACTGATAGCTGATGCACAATAAATTAGTGATTTTTTCATAACCTATGATAGGAAACATAGCTGGATATATGATATTTAGTGGTACAATTTACATTAGATATGGGTGACTTTGGTGGAGTATATCTATTTGGAGGACATTTGAACGAGTAGATATTCTCAAATGTTTTGGAGGAGTGGACAAAGAAGAGAGGTCAGGGAAACGTACCTTATCAAGATTGCTCTTGGAAGAAGATGATTGGAATTGGTCAGCATCAGAGTGGGAGGGTATTACTTCAACAACTTCCGGAGCATGTTGATCTATGTCATCCTGCTGTTCTGGAACCACTTGATAAGTCACTTGGCGTAGCCTCCATCGTCGTCTTTCATAAACTTTAATTGGTGGAGGGAAGTATCAAACCAAGACATGTTGTCCATCAAATTCTCATCTTCACAAAAATCCTTTCCCTGAAGAGGAGATCACATCTCATGTCTTCCATAATAGGATGCATGTTCCTGAAAAACCACATCCATCGACACTCTATTTCTTAAGAGGAGGATGAAAACATTTATGGCCCTTCTGAGTAGGAGATTAACCTGCAAACACACCTTAAATCCCATAGATCAAAGTTTATCATGATGCAGCTTATGAACATAAGAGCAGCACACACATCAAAAACCCTGGGATGAATCCGCTACATACTCGAAAGAGAGTGAGAGTTTAATAAGACAGAGATCGATGTTTTATACCTTAAGATCATGGTAGGCTTACAATTAATAAGGAATGCAGTGGGTGAGAACAACATCACCCCGATGTCTTTTTGGTACCTTCGTAGTCAAACACAGAGAGCGGACCACTTATAACATATGATGATTCTTCCGTTCAGCAATACCATTCTACTGTTGAGTGTAAGCACAAGAGGTTTGTTGAATAATACCTTCTTTAGCAAAGAAAGCAATCAAACTAGCATTCACAAATTCTTTCCCATTATGAGACTGCAGAATTAACTTTGGTCATAAATTGGGTCTCAATCATTTACAAAAAATTGGAATATAAGTCTGAACTTCACTCTTAGCTTTCATCAAATATATCCAGCATACATGACTATGATCATCAATAAAAGAGAAAAAACCCTCTCACCATTAACAATTGGAGTATTAAAAGGCCCCCAAATATCATAGTAAAGAATCTCAAATGGATGTGCAATTTTATTAAAAAGATAAAAGGAAATGTTGTACGATAATTTTTCGCGAGTGTATTGTTCACAAAACAAGCTAGAAGGTTCAACCGATGAAAACAAACTTGGAGAGAGTTTTTGCAGATAATAAAATGATGGCTGACCTAATCTTTGACGCCAGAGAATAATTTGTTGTTCCCTATCTTCACGTCTCTACTTCTGGTCACATCAGAACCAACCATTCCATTTTCAAATATAGTCAAATAGTAGAGACCATCCCTCTCTTTACCTCTCGTCCAATTATCTTCTTCTTGAGAGTATCCTGAAAAAGACATTCAAAAGGTGAAAAAAGGACAAAACAATGAGTCTTTTACTAGTTGACTAACAGATATAAGTTAACATAGAGAGAAGAAACATAGAGAGAAGGAACATGTAGGACAAAAGATAAGGTTAATATAGATGTGAGTAGAATGGAACCAACTCCCATCACAGGAACAATGTCACCATTTGCTACTTTGACTGATGCCTTTTGTGGAGTAGTTCTGAGAGTGAACCCCTCCATGCTGCTTGTCATATGATCTGATACTCCTGAATCAATTATCCAGACATCACTGGATGTAAATAGGGCCATACTATGTTTACCTGAAGTTGACAAGGATGTAGACCCGTAGGTTTTTTGGTTGCTAGTGTGGAAGTGGAGTCCGCCAAGGCATGAGGGTTGGTCTTACGTATTGATCTATGACGCTCAGAACCCACCATTCAGGATAGTCATGGATCTCATAGCAAGTTTCTTTTGTATGTTGAGGCTTGTTGAAATGAGTGCAAGGTAGATAAGTTTTAGGTGAAAACTTATAATGATTAGATTGTTGTCGTCCAGGTTGAGACTTTGTTACCAAAAGTCTTGATCTTGTACCCAAAGTCGAGCTATCAGAAGTCAGGCATGAGTCCTTGCTTTGGACATGCTGCAGTTGTGCTCTTCGTGGCGCACCATTGAATAAGCTTCTTCAAAATCGGGAAATAGAGTTGTTACCAACACACGACTACAAACTGTCGCAAAATTGACTGTTTAAGCCCATCAAAAAGATATGTACCCGATCTTTGGATACATCTTCAGTAGCAAGCACAATATCTGTGGCTTATACGAGTCGGTATGGAGTTCGTAAATCTAACTCCTTGAAACAGAATTCAAGCTTGTTGAAATGAGTGCAAGGTAGATAAGTTTTAGGTGAAAACTTATAATGATTAGATTGTTGTCGCCCAGGTTGAGACTTTGTACCAAAAGTCCTGATCTTGTACCCAAAGTCGAGCTATCAGAAGTCAGGCATGAGTCCTTGCTTTGGACATGCTGCAGTTGTGCTCTTCGTGGCGCACCATTGAATAAGCTTCTTCAAAATTGGGAAATGGAGTTGTTACCAACACACGACTGCAAACTGTCGCAAAATTGACTGTTTAAGCCCATCAAAAAGATATGTACCCGAGCTTTGGATACATCTTCAGTAGCAAGCACAATATCTGTGGCTTATACGAGTCGGTATGGAGTTCGTAAATCTAACTCCTTGAAACAGAATTCAAGCTGGGAGAAGTAGTCACAGACAAGAGTGCTCCCCTATCGCATGAAATGTCTTTTTCTTCTTCAATTCATAAAGCCACAACGAGTCATATCCGTCATAGTAATTCTTTTTTAAGGAAGACCATATGTCTTTAGCGGTAGGAAACAAACAACACTATAATTGCAGCCTCTCATTCATCGTGGTTAATAACCACACCTTGACTTGGACATTATTTTTTGCCTACTTGCCATACTTTTCATCTTTTGGCTCATGCATTTTTTTTTACTCCATTGATATAGTCGAGTCGATCATGTGCGAGGATATGATTCTCCAAGATTGACGTCCAAGTTCGATAGTAGTCGCCATCCAACTTGATGGTGACTTCAGACCTGGAAAGGAAATATGTTGATGAAGTTCTGGTGATTTTTTTATCTCAATACAGGTCGGAAAGAAAAGGAAAGAAAAGAATTTTCCCCCTTATTTTCTTCCATTTTTCTTCTTCCACTCCTTCCCTCCCCTTTTCTTTCTTGTGCGGGAACAAATGGCCAGCCGCCAGAGTCGCGGTTGCTGCTGCCATAAAGAATGGGGCACCACGCTTTAAGGAAGAAGAATGGATGTTTTTAGGATTATGATTTGGCTCTGATACCATGCTAATTGGAGAGAATGAAATGATTTTATTCATCTCACAAGTAGGTATATTTATACAGTTTACAATTTATATGGATGGACTCTTTTACCCCTATACAAGTGGACGCCATAGGCACCTATTAATTGCAGCCGTCCAATATTTTCACATATTCAAACCAACAGTTTTTCTAAGTAAACGACATGGTGAAGTCTGGGGAAAATAACATCAAGGGGGCCATCTAAAAAGTGGAAATGATAGGGGTTTTCCTGTAATTTACCTCGAATTTAAAGTTTGAAACAATAAAAAAAACAAAACCCTTATCCCAAGATTTATGTATCATCATTTTGAATCTTTTCTTGCATTCATCTCTGTGAAGGGCCACATCCTATGCATCATTATCCTTATTTACAGCTTAAATCCAAGTTTGTTCAGTCCTACTCCTAGTCCTAGGGCTGCTTTTACTATCTTATCACTCTTTACCAATGCATCTAATAGTCTATGTTGCACATGTCTAAATCAACTAAGACAATTTTCTGTCGATGTTTGTCCTCAATTAGAGCCTCCTCCAACTTCCCATGAATAAACTCATTTCCTATTCTATATTTAATGTATTTCTACTCGTCCAAATGACCAAACAGAAATTGGCTTGGTAATGTGGGATGGCCATGTTATTTAGTGGGAATTCAAGGTTTTTTGCTGCTTGTTTATGCATCTGACGGGACAACTTTAAATTGTCGCCTTTTTCGATTTTCTAGGCTCTTGACAATTGCAATCACTTCTTATTTCCATACTTTCTAATTAAATTTCTCCTTGTATCTTCCTGTTGTATTGTAATTATTCTTTTCTTATCCCCATGACTTTTTTTTATTGCTTAGGATGGCACTAGGATGTACTGTTTGTTGATGGATTTCTGATTTAGTGTTTATATTTTGTCTGTTACTTCCCACTCTTATTTTTTTTCGTACTGGCCTACTATCCACACATACAGTAAGAATATGGATAAGTTTGTTGTTTTTTCTGCTTATAAATGCTAATGTTTTTTTTAATATCTACTGCTTGTTAGTCTGGTACTTTGAAGGCATCCTTTCTTTTTCTTCCTTCATTTTTCTAGTGCTTCTCATATCTTCCCTACCTTTTGGTTTTTTACCTTTTATTAAAACTGGAATCTAAAATAGTTCAATGATTTACTGCTGTCCAGAGTCGTGGCATGATGACTTTGTTTGGTAGTGCTGTTTCTCTATCCTCTTGACACTTTATGCTCTTCACCTTTAATAATAAACCCAACATAAATCTTGGGTTCTTGAGCATCAGGTGTCGCAGAAACTTTGCTAAAACATTTGTTCTCGAACAGGGTCAGGTGACTCGAAAGCTTTCTTCGAGGGGCAAGTACGTGTCAGTCAATATTGGACCCATTCGTGTTATCTCCAGTGAACAGGTTTTTTCTCCCCTCCTTCAATCGGCACTGTCATCTTATCATCTTCATCCAATTCCCATCAGTATGGGGTTGACGACGAGTAATCTTCAAGTTGAGAAGGCTCCAAGGATAGATTGATGATTCTTCATGAACCGAGTGACATCAGTCATCAACCTGATGCGAGTCCTCCATAATGGTGATAAATAGATTAAGTCTATACTATCTAGGAGCAATCCTCTAAATTACTCTTAACTACTAGATGAAAGCACATGTTTAGTGTTGTTGACCTTTTTTTTTTTGTTACATACTTAGCCATATTGCCTCAATGGGCATGCTATTTACCTTCTAGTTCCGCTTTTCCTTTTCAGGTGCAGGCTGTGTATAATGCCATGAGGAGAGATGAGAGGATGAAATATTTTTTGTAGAGTACAAATTATTTCCATTTCTTGTAGCTTACGTGGGCGAGGTCCCAAAGGGAAAGAAAAATGTGCTGGGGAAATTCATCGAAATTTGGTTCTCAAAATGTCTTGCCGTATCACTGCCGTCCTCCAGAGGAAAGTCTTTTGTCCACAGAGCATGCTTACTTAAGAGGGACTACATGCGCTGGTGGACGAAGGTTTAGGATCATATATGATAAGTGCAGAATATTAATGATCAGTTTGTCATGGAAGACAGATGAAGATAGTTATTCACTTATAATTATCCTTGATTGACATGTAATCGGTATTCTTGGGAACGAACGTGATAGTATACTTGATTCAATGGACCAGAGGGTTTGACAGAAAGCTGTTAGATTGCTGGAAAGAACAGTAGGTATATTGTTTTCAGACTTTGCCGCCTTGCTTTTACAGTTCCAAAGTCATTATAGTTAGAGCATCTCCAACCCTATTGTCTTGTTTTGTATTGTGATTCCTATGTGGCATGAGGCACAAGACAATGTCTATCCTATGTGGCAAGATGATATTCACACAAGACAATGAAAAAAGTTTTCTCCGATGCAAAAGTTTGAGAAGACAATAAAATTACTTTTTCAACTCTCAAGACGGTTTTTTCACTTTTTTTTTAATAAATATTTTTATTCATAATTGATGACGTGGAAGTAAAGTATTGTGAAATCTATTGTCTAAATCTAGACAACCAACTTCACATTGTCTTTGACATGTCATTGCCATGTCAACTTCACAATTTATTTCATATTTGCATTGGAGAAGGAATTTTGAATAAAAAGTGATGATTCCTAAGTGGCAAACATTTTTTTTTCCAAACTCACAATGGGTTAGAGATGCTCTTAGGGATATTTAGTAATAAGGTGTATATGGGCACACCTGGCAGTTGTATCTTACCTTTCACATTTGCAAAGAGCTGTTAAAATAGGGTGCTTTCCTCTGAAAATTTTAGTTTATATCACACTACAAATTATTTTACAAGCGTTGTTGTTGTTTTTTTTTTTTTTATAGAAAATTAAGGGCTAGTAGCTTACTTTTACTCTGCTCTTTGGGTCTCGAACCTAAGACTTCCCCTCTCATAGCCGCACGATGAGACCGGAGAAGCACCATGGAAAAGAGGGTGAGAAATGAGACTACGGTTAGGTGCTCTCTTTTTCTCTTTTTCAAGGAATGAAATGTTGCTAGGGTCTGAAATGAGAACGGGATTAGGTATTAGGTGCTCTTTCTCAAGGAATGAGCAGGTGCTCTCTTTCTCAAGGAATGGAATACGGCCGGAGTCTGAATTGGAAGATCACCAGGGTGTGGCGCTTGAAGAGAGTGCAGGTTATTGGGGAGGTCCTGAGTTCGAGTCATGGTCTTTCGACCACTAGGGATCTCGGACTGATTTGGGGACAGGGTCAATGATTTTCTTGTTCTCTAACGTCTTTTCATTCACGTACTTAGATGAATACACGTGAGAGGGGTGGGGTAATCCTCCGGTGTTGATCCAACGCTTAACTTAGACCGGGAACGAAGTAAATTTCGGTAGAGTTTTGGGGTAAAATGTGTACCTTAACATATGAAAATGGGACTACATATAACCTTGAATGAATAATCCTGGACTATTTTATTGCTTATCTAGTTAGGGTTTAAAGAGTCATGATAGATATGAAAGTTCCTGCGAATATCTAATTGTAATCTCGATGCCTGATTTTTCATAGTAATAGATTCCGGTTTGGGCTGAGCTTGGGTCCAGACCCGTACAAAAGTCTAGTAGGCTCATGCCTGGGCCTCGACACATACTTCACCAAAAGCCCACAAATCTTTAGTCGATGTTGTATTGTTGTGTGATGAGTTTGGTGATGATTTTACTTAATTTTGATCTGCTTGGGATGTGCAAAAAGACAAGTTTGAATATTAGAGTTGGACAAATGTATCCATGTGTGATCCTTTTTTGGACAAGCCCTCCTGATGCTGGTCGAGGTTATAACCTTGAGGAAATAGATGAGGCTCATATCACCCTAGTTTTCCTAAGGGCCTGTTTGGTTGGATGTAGGTGCATGAAAGTGTGAAAGTGGGAGTTTCACGTGCATGTAACTCATTTGAGTTACAATACATATCACTTTCCAAAAAGTGTTTGGTTGCAAAAGTTTTTGTCCTCCCGCAAGTGGAGAGTTACAATGTAGTTTGTTTGGATGACCACTTGAAAGTGGCTTTGATGGAGTTTGTGTGTTTGGTTAGGACATTGCAAGTGATATAATCACCCTCATGAAGAATGGTATGGTTACCAAAAGCAAAAAATTTTAACATTTCCAACCGAATTTGGCAGCAGAGAACCATTTTCATAACTGAAAAAATTATGAAACATGTTCCCAGCAAGATGACATGTTCCCAGCAAATTGATATATAATTTTGCAAGATTTGGTTTTTCCAGCAAATATGATACATTTTTCCAACAAATTTGATATATGTTCGCAGCAAGATGACATGTTCCCAGCATATATGATACATGTTCCCAGAAATGAACACATTTTTCCAACAAATATGATATGTTCCCAGCAAGTATTCATGTTCCCAGAAAATATGATACATGTTCCCATCGATTATGATACATATCAAAAATAAGGAATATCAAAAATACGACATGTTCGCAGCAATATACATGTTCCCAGCAAATATGACATGTTCCCAGCAATATCATTCCAATGAAACAAAATCTTGTTCACAAGGAGATTACGGGCTTAGAGTATGAAAACTGGAAATAATTAAAACTTGTTCAGGAGAAGATTATGGGCTCAGAATGTAGCAAAATCTTCTTCGAAAAAAATCATCAGACGAAGAACATATCAAAAATGTAAACTCCTCTGTACAAAAAATAGGCCCGGCCAACCGATCAAATAGAATACATGTTCTCTGCAAATATGATACATGTTCCCTGCAAATATGATATAGAAAACCAGCAAGATGACATGTTCCCAGCAAATATGACATGTTCCCAGAAAATCTTACATGTTCCCAGAAAATCTTACATGTTCCCAGCAATATGACATGTTCCCAGCAAATATTACATGTTCCCGGCAATGGTAAATCTTCCCAGCCATATGACATGTTCCCAGCAATATGATACAACGAAACAAAATCTTGTTCACAAGGACATTATGGGCTCAGAGTATGAAAACTGAAAATAATTAAAACTTGTTCAGGAGAACATTATGGGCTCAGAATGTAGTAAAATCTTCTTCGAAAAATATCATCAGACGAAGAACATATCAAAAATGAAAATTCCTCTGTACAAAAAATAGGCCCGGCCAACCCATCAAATAGGATACATGTTCTCTGCAAATATGATACATGTTCCCTGCAAATATGATATAGAAAACCAGCAAGATGACATATTCCCAGCAAATATGACATGTTTCCAGAAAATCTTACATGTTCCCAGCAATATGACATGTTCCCAGCAATATGACATGTTCACAAGGAGATTATGGGCTCAGAGTATAAAAACTGGAAATAATTAAAACTTGTTCAGGAGAACATTATGGGCTCAGAATGTAGCAAAATTTTTTTCAAAAATATCATCATACGAAGAACATATAAAAAATGTAAATTCCTGCGTAACATAAAATTGACACATGTACCATATTTGCTGGGAACATGTATCATATTTGCTGGGAACATGTACCATTATTTGTTTCACATTGAAACACAAGTCATCATAGCCCATAATGCATTCTCATCATCGCCCATATATTCACAAAGAAAATAAGACCAACGTATGCTGCAGTAACCAGAAACTGCCCCAAAGTTGAAGTCACATAAAAACTGGAAGGAAGAAGAAGATGCTGAAACTCAGTTTCAGGAAAAATTGAAGTCACCAAGTTATGCATTGTCATCATAGCCCAAAATATCATTATTTGTTTCACAAAGAAACAAAAGTCAGCATAGGCCAGTATAAGATTTCAAGAAAGCAAAACTCATCACAGCCCATATAAGATTTCAAGATAGCAAAACTCATCATTAACCCAAAACTGGAATCAGTAATAAAAAATTGAAACACAAGACTGAAAAAAGTGATTGGCTCAAAGGATTCACCATCCCACTCATCATCGCCAATTTAAAAACTTGGCTACCTCCATCCATCACCAAATTGGTGGGGGAGGCCATCAAGTTTTGGTTCTCATCGTGGGGCACCTTCTTCATTTGTGTTGTCGGGACCGAAATAGCATTTTAGACTCAAAGGTTGCACCTTCCTCATTATTGTCTAAAACTAAGCTACAAGTTGGCTACCTCCGTCCATCACCACAATGGTAGGGGAGGCCACCAACTTTAGCTTCTAATTAGGTTGCACCTTCATAGCTCATTCAAAGACAACTCCTGCACCCAAACAGTACATACCCCTTGTCATTACATTGTCATTACATTGTAGGTGCAGACAAAAAGAACTTGGGTCTACACAAATAAGTTGGTACTACATAAAAGAGATGCAGACTAAAATCGATACAAGTAATGTTAGAAAATCCAAAGTGACAATAATGGCCGATGGGTGGCCATTGCGCACATCTTCCCCCTTATTTCCACATCGTTCATCCTTGTAATTTGAGTGGAAGTAACCCATTGCCTCCTCATAATCTTGGCACTTGAAATAACAAGCGCCTTTAAACCCATTCACTTGCATGTGACATTCAGGCCAGGTTGTGTACACCCCTGGCTTTCTTCCTTTCAAAACAACGTAGAAAGACATGCTACAAAAACAGGAAATTAACAAAAATAGCAGCAGAGATATCAAAAGAGCAGGGAATTAACAAAAGCAAAGACATCAAAAGAGCAGGGAATTGAAGTCACACAGAAACAGCAGCCTATGGGCATCATAGGCCCTGTGGAAATAGCAGCATGTGCTGTTCCAGAGTAGTAAACTTGAATTGAACATATTTCACTTAGGACTTTATTAAAATACCTAGAAACTGTAGAAAGCGGATCGAATGAATTCAATGTCGCATACTCTCTTTTTTGTCTTATGTCCCAATATGTAAAGGAATATGGCTAGTTGTTCTTCCACACAAACAGATCGTGTATCATGGAGCGACCTCATTTTCCATTAAATTAATAATTATAGTTAGGGGCTGTTTGGTTCCCTCCTATGGGCTGAAAGTGGGGATATTTTTTGCAACTCGGGTGAACTGTTGGCCACTTTTGGTACAATAATATTCTACATCTACATCTAGATAGGGCAAAGTAAATAATAGTGTAAACCTAGAAAGGGCAAAGTAAACAGATAAAAAATTATCAGAAATATGCTCATTTGCAGGAAAGACTAGTATGACAATAAAATCTGATCACAATTTGCAGGAAAATGACATTTTCCCAACAAGATGACATGCTCGCAGCAATATGACATGTTCCCAGCATTATGATACCACAAATTCGGAATATCGGATTATCTGTGGAAGCAAAAATTTATAAGCCAAAAAATCTTAAGAAAATCGGATCTACAAGAAATCAGATATACAAAGCAAATCTATAAGCAAAAAATTGCTTAAGAAAATCTATAAGCAAAAATTTATAAGCCAAAAATCCTAACGAAAATCAGATCTATGAGAAATTCGTTCCCAGCAAGTATTCGTAAGCAATATGACATGTTCCCAGCAGATCTATACACGCGCAGGCATGTGACATGTTCCCAGCATATGTATAAGCCAGAAAATGGTGGAAAATGAACGGATATACAACGAAAATTAACGGATCTACAAAAAAAATGAACGGAGCAACCAAAAAAATTAACGAATCTACAAAAAATGGGAGAAAATAACCGGATCTATAAAAAAATTCCACGAAATGACGAAAATAAGGACACAACATGACAGATCTACATAGATCTACGAAGATCTAACGAAAAAATGGCAAAAATAAACAAAATTTTGGAAAAAACGATAAAAATTCAACGAAAAAAGGCTTCCAGAGCAGAGGTTTACACTGCAGAAGAATGGCGGAAGAGCGGTGGTCGGACCCTCTTGTTTTCCCCACTTTCTTCTCCAAATTTTCCTTCTCTCTCCTCCCAGTTTCAATGGACTTCAAGAACCGAATGGCCGGATCTCAAAATGAGCTTTTTGGGAAGAGACAGGAACTGGAGCGGGTCACATCAAGCCACTTGCAAGTAATAAACCCTCCCAACCAAACACCAAAAGTGGCCAACAGTTCACCCAAGTTGCAAAAAACATCCCCACTTTCAGCCCATAGGAGGGAACCAAACAGCCCCTAAGAGAGGCTCAGCACTGCTGGTACGTCTTAATAAGGCCACAAGAGTTTTCCCTTTACTTTCTTTAGTTACAAACAACTATAATATCCAGGACCCACACAGTTCAAGTGGTGTGAATCTGGAGTGTCCACGTGTGGTGGGAGTCCACTTGTCAAGCTAGGGTGTGTTGACTCGAGATGGAACGTCACCAAGATCACTCGCCACCATTATGAAGATTTAATGGGGTCTAGAAATGGTTTCCCCTTCTACGTGCGTTTTATGCCATAATAAGAGGCAAATAGGGTTTTTTCCCCCCTCTATCCTTACCTTTCTGAATTTCAAGTTTTCCAAAAATCGTAATAACCTCTTCATCATCTTCTTCACCTTCACCTGCAACCGTGACAGTTGAAGGCATGGTTTCCAGCACTCCTCTGTTGGAAATCGAATACGTCCTACAAGTGCTTCGATACCGCGTTTGAGACGTTGCTGCATCGAAAACTTAGGTCAGTCCACTTGAAATAATCAACCATTGTCGAACGAACACCAAACACAGATTAAAACAAGTATATGGAGGTTACAACATCACCTGGATAATCCCAATATATATATCTAAGATGAAATTATAAGATTGACAAAAAATCAATGTTGAGCCATTTGTCCTAATAGATTCAACTCCTCCCCACACTCAAGAAAAAACGACGAGATTACAATGAATTACTCACCAACCCGTACCAAAATTGATGCCTCCTCGACCAGATCTCCTACTTACTTCTGTCTTGTATGGTTAAGTCTTAAGAGCGAAGTGTGAACTTTCTCTTAGGTCTCTTATAGACGAGCACCCCGAATCGCAACTTTGTGAGATGCTTTCTGTCTCCACCCTCACCCCATATATATAGGATGAGAAAAATCATATTCTAGATCATAATAGATTTCTTAAATAAGAATAAAACAGGAATCCTAAAACATCTACTCATATTCCAGATTGGACTCCAATAATTCACTTGATCATACTTTTTTTAATAGGTTAATTAACCTCTATAACAATTCACTCGATCATACTTTTTTTAATAGGTTAATTAACCTCTATATTATGGGAAATCATAGATTGAATTTTTGTCCTCATGCAATGCTTAGAACTACTTAATTGTTTGAAAGATGGAATACTTATTGTTAAATGACTTTGTTTCCTTTGTTGATAAGTTTTGTTTTTTCTTCCTTTTTTTTTCATTTGCAGAATCATTACTTTTGATGTGATTTGGATAAATTCAAATATGAATACCCTTATCCATATCCACAGTTACTTCTATCTTATTCCCTCTTATATATATATATATATATACACACACACACACACACACACACACACACACACACACACACACGCCAATGGACTTGTAGCCTAGTGGCTAAGTCCATTGGCACGTAGGGGGGAGGTCGTGGGATTGAGCCCAAACGGGGGTGGCTGGGTAGATTTATTCAACGGTCCCCATAGGGGTTGACTGGATGTCTTTGGGACACGGGCTCCCGGGCCAAAGCCGGTTGGGTGTCTTTGACACGAGCTTTGGTTTTTAAATAAAATAAAATTATATATATATATATATATATATATATATATATATATATATATATATATATATATATATATATATATATATATATATATGCAAATGCCCTCTAGGCTCGAACTCCCGACCACTTGGGCCGCATGCATCTCTCTTAACCACTAGGCTAATATATATATATATATATATATATATATATATATATATATATATATATATATATATATATATATATATATATATATATATTATCAATGAGAAATTTTTTTGCACATATTCTATTTGGCTAAAAAATTTCTCTCTCTTCCATTTTCATAACATGTTATCAGCAAGAGAAAGGACGGATTCGAACATGTATAAACGGTCAGATGCGAATATACAAAAAAATTTAATTCTTTTTCCTATCGAATTTCTCTCTGTTGATCTTCCGAAGGTCAGATCTTTTATTTATTATGTTCTTTACAATTTCCCTATGATTTATTATGAAAAATAGAGAGATCCAAATGTATAGAGGAACAAGGGCAGTCCAGAGAAGGGGCAAACAGGGCTTGCGCCCTGGGCCCCAAATCCCAAGGGGTCCCAATTTTTTTTAAAAGTTAGTCATATAATAAATAAGAAAATATTGTTACTTTGATTTCTTCTTCAAAGTCCAAGGTCGGAAGAAAATTATTATATCAATTCAACAAATAGGACATGACGCATGGAAATTGGATAGCCGTCCGACTCTTCAATTTTAAAGAAAAAACTAGTCTTCCCATCACTTCAGATTTTCTTTTGCATTTCAGAGGGGGAAAAAGTTCTTCACGTCGTTTCCGATTCTAGATGACCATCCATAAGTTTTTTTTTGAATTGTTCATTTTAATTCTCTCTTCATTCTCTCTTTTGATTATAATTGAAACACAAATTTTTAATTTTCTTCAATTTCTTCTCCTAGAATCATTCACAAGGATTTTGCGAAGTAAGACTACACAAAGAAGGTCACGGTGGTAGACAATCTACTATCTCTCTCTTTCTCTCTCTGGCCTTTGCTTGAGCCTTGACCCGAAGAGGAGACAAAAATGTGAGATAGAGGTATCAATGTGATCCTGCTATTTTAGCAAGACTTTCATTTTGAGAATTGAAATATTTTGTAACTTTTGTTCCTCATGATGTCGGCTTTGTTATGTTTTTTGAGTTCCCTCTGTCGTCGATGATTGAGGACAATACTCTTTGCCCCCATCTTTTCAATGAGGGGTTCTATTGATGTAGTTTATTTTTTTCAAAAGTTCCAAGTTATATTTACATATAATCTACTTTGCACAGACACAAGCACATACTTGAAATTTTGCATCTTTTAAAAATTAGGATACATATTGTTTGTAGTAGATCTTTGGTCTTCCTTCATAATATCTCTATCTATGCACATTTTCATAGTAACTAAGTTTCAATCAGCATCTGTAGTATATTTAGCTCACTACGTGTTGTGAGTTATAGTTGATCCCACGTTGGTGTTGAATACCGATGAGCCGATAGCGATGAGTCTTTTCGTTTATCTTTGCACTTAAGATGTCACACTTAAAATTATAGGTTCCTAGTGTTGAATATATTTTCATAAATCGTTGCACTTAAGATTTCACTATGATTTCGTTTTAAACTGAAATATTTTGTAACTTTTGTTCCTCTTGTAACTTTTGTTCCTTCTGATTTTGGCTTTTTTTTTATGTTTCTTGAGTTTCTATGTTGTTGATAAATTAGGCAAACAAGCCCATATATCTCAATCCTAGTATTAAAAAAATATAAACAAGAAATGTTAAATAACATATTGCATCGGATTTTTTTTAAACTACGGAAGTAGTATTTCCATTTGCCAAGATATATTCCTGAAACAAAATTTAAGGTTAGCTGGCATGTATCAGGCCCCATTCCAAAAGAGTTCACTTTGGTTTATTGTATCATGCAAAAAAAATTTGATACATTATTTTTATTTTTTTTGAAGAAAGGACATCATTTTGTATTTATTCCTGGGCATGAAAATGTTTCGGGCCGGCCTTGTAGAGGAATGTTAGTTCAAAAATTCCCAAGATGATCATGAATATAATATGAATAAATATATTCTTCAATCATAATAAACTTGACGATAAGATATACATGAAATTTTTGAAGGATTTAAATTTGCAGGTATATCTTTGAAGGATTTAAAATTACTGTGCTATCCTTGAAGGATTTGGAAATGCGTCATATATGAACTAAAACCATCCGGAATAATATAATAGGCTCATTAATATATGCCTAGAAAATAATATAATAATAATTATTAATGTACATTCATATTTATAAAAAATAGAGCGAATTCGTCAAAATGGCCGTCCATGTATATGATAGTATCTCCTGAAGAGATTGAAAGTATATCCCGAAGAGAAGATCTCCTGACGAGAGAGAAAATATGATATAATATTTTGAAGAGATTGAAAATATCTTCCGAAGAGAGATCATATAATTTCCTGAAGTGATAATCTCTAGAATAAATATATCTCCGGAAAGACCTACTAAAACCACCCGAAAAGGTAATATTAATCTCTTGAAGAGAGAATCTCCCATAGAGATAAATCTTCTGAAAAAATTTAATATGAGTAGTTATCATTTACTCATTATACCTATAATGGTTAAGTCAATGAGATTAGTTACGATCGAAAGAGTAAAAGAACATGTTATGGATCATGAAGTACAATATTTAAAGAAAAAATACAAATTTTTTATTGCCATTCACTTAGCACAATATATTTATGTGAACTTGCTGACATGCACTTACACATACACTGGAGTGACATAAGGCACATAAATAATTCTTAATTTAATTCATATAAATGTTTTGATTTTATGAGATATGCAGATGAATGATATTTATCTGATACTCCTTAAGGGATACAACAAACAGATTATGTTTTCTAAACAACATTATAGGTATTTCGGAGATAAATAGAGCAAAATATTGCGACAATCTCCACAAAATTTTCTTACACTTATTGAAACAAACAAGAAAATATGCATGACTATGATTTCAACAGTTCAACATATCATGGAGAGTTGCAAGCTTCCAGAAATCATAAATAAAGCCTGCAAACTCTTCATAAGGATATGAGTATATATACGTATAGGCAAATAAAGTGTTGGAGTGAGATATAATATTCAAATGTATTGGGGGTTGATTTTCTTTTTAATTGATGTACAAGAACTAAAACATATATTTTTTAAGAGGGAGCATCCTGAAGCTGCTAATGGAAACATCTTGATGTATGTCTTTGCGCAATGTAAATCGTATCCACTTGGGTTTCTGAAGAATATTGTTGTACTCTTTTCTTTTACTATGAATTTTTTTTTTTCAAAGATAGTTTTTCCATAGAAAAGTTTTTAATAAAAAGTTGCATCCAAGGGGGAGTGTTGTGATTTGGATAAATCCAAATATAGATGTCCTTATCTATATCCACAACTACTTCTATTTTATTCTCTCTTATATATATTATCAATGAGAAAATTTTCCATTTTCGTAACAATTTTGTATATTTGGCCATATTTTTTGTGTTTTTCAAAGAAGTATTTGTAATGATCACCCAAAGATTATTGTATTTTTTTCCTAGATGGTTTCCATTATGCCGAAATAAGTCAATTTGGTTAAATAATTAGGAAGATCATTTTTCTTTCTTCCTTCCCTTCCTTACTTGATGAGGTTATTATCTATTTGTTTTTCATTCTTACTTGATGAGAGGTTGTTCTTTATAGTTTTGTAATCATAAAATTCTCTTTTTTATTCACTATATTTTTGAATTTTTATACATATTCAAATATCCTTATTATCAGCCAATGTATTCATGAGAATGGTCATGTTAGATCTAATCCCATACCTTTATTATCAGTAAAATATTTTTTTGTGTTAATGAGAATTGTTATATCTCAATCTATGAAAGACGACACTTTTCTTCTTCTTATTTTTATGAAAAACTCAATTTCTTATAGTTACTTTTGTTGTTGAAAAGATGTGTTATTCTCTTTTAAATTTTAAGAATCCATTACTTTGAATTTATAAAATCACTTTTTTTTTTCTACTCTTGATTTTTTTTTTAAATTATGGAACATGAGACTTAGATCTAAAAATAATATTTTTTTTCTCTTGGACATTTTTTATCAAACATTTCTAATGAAAAAAATGCACACACAACGCATATGCCCCAGCCACTAGTCTTCTTATTAACTAACTTTCACTAGTTAATCTCTAATACTATAATGCTGCTTGAAAATAGTTCAAAAATGAACCGTCTAAATCGTATGTATATCATCAACATTTAAATAAAGTAAAAATAATAACAGTAAAATAACTAAATAAATATCTAAATAGTCTATTAATCATTAAAAAATTAATTAAGCATTTAGTTATCTATTTATTTATAATTAAATAATTTTAACTCAAGTGGTTGAAGTCGGAAGTATTTTTTTCTTGGTTGCTGGAGTTCAATTCCTAGGGATCATATTTTTATAATAAATTCATATTTATTTTTATTTTAATAAATTTTCGCACGTGCAATGCACGTGCACAATATTAGTCCTTAAATAATGTTACTAACTAGGTTGATAGGTCTTTAATAGTTTTATGAAAAACTAGAGTATGACTTTCTGTACGATACTCGATGCACGCGAAATGAGAGAATCTCGAAAATCAGTAAAGTCATCAATAACCAAATCCAATCCTGCCATCATGGCATGATACCGATAATCAAGGACTCGTCTTGCGAAAATTCATTGTTGTTAATTACGATACTGAAATTACGAAAACAATGAAAACGCAATATTCAATTAATACCAACGTATCCATATATGAATATTGATACCGTGAGAAGAGTCTCACACCATTTAATCTTCTCTAAAAAAAACCTAATTCAAAATCTATATGTGTTCTGTTTTGACATCCAAAACCAACCTTCGATTGAAAATTAGATTCCGGATAAGACGATACAACTCATGAATAATGGAATGAGACATTTTCTAATTTTATCAAAATTGGAATCCAACACTAATATAAATATTTTAGGTTCTATTTATTGCATATAGTTTCCAACCAAAAATTGATTATTATAATTGTTGTTGTTGGTGTTACATCAAGACAGAACCCATTTTATCTTAAAAAATCTGATTATTATTATTATTATTATTATGAATAACGGGTTATGTATTCCTTGACATGCATAGTCAGTTCGTTTTCAGGCTGGTTCGTTCATCTGTCTGCATTAATCTCAATGTTCGAAAGCAAGATCTCTGCATGAAAAGTATTTGTTTATGGGTTTTCTGTCTAAGTACGCTCGAGTGTCAAAATCTGCTGTGCTGACCTACCATCCATTCTCCGCTTGGATTCCCTCACGCCAATGATATGTCGTAGCTGAAACATATAACCATAAATATTTAAGACATGTTACAATGTCTTCTTCACAAAATTAATAAACCTTGCTGTTTAACTTTGTCTCGGTTTTGGCATTAATTAGTAACAAAGTAGTTTAATCATTTCAAAACAATTACTCATATATATGTACATATGTTCTAGTCACGTTCAAATTTGAGTTTTGAGTTGATGTTCTAAATAAAGCAGTTTCAGCCATATATGGGCAAGGTGACCATGGACTTTCCAAAACTTAATGCAAAAAAGAGTCAATTAGTTTCAGTTTTATTTGTGAGGAAAACCGAATGCAATTTTAGTTCAATATTTTTTACAATTTTACAAAACGTAAGTGATATGGAGTGAAATTATTACAATTTTACCAAGAATAATGCTATTTGTTCCTCTAAATTGTTCCTCCAAACAATTTGTTCTTACATGGCAGTTGATGTGGCATATTGATTTGGCAACTGACATGACAATATTTAAAATTAAAATTAACTTTGAAATTAATATTAACGTTAACATTAACAATTATATTAATATTAGTATTAATATTAACATGAGAGAAAATTGGGTAATTAATTTTTTGGATCAAAATTTGTCATTCATCTGCCATGTCAGAAGAAACATAATATTATTTAGAGAAAATTTGAGTTGCACCCAACTTTATTTACCTTAATTTAAGGTGCACCCCACTGCTTTAACATAATACATAACACCCTCCACTTTAGACGAAAACCGTTCATTAGTAACAGTTGACTCGTTTGAGACATAATTTCAGATGAAAATGTCCTTCACTTGTTTAGAGCAGTAAAACCTTAAATTGCAATCCCTAAAGTATCCTCTCTTCTCTAAACCACTCTCTCTCTTCCCTACATATTTCGAAGCCGCCCTCTCTCTTCCACTCTCTCTTCTCTCTCTTCTAAATCCCAGCGTCACCGACCTCCGATGGCCAACCAAACACCCAGGTAATATGAAATTAGTATGGATTTTTCATTTGATTCTATGAAAGGTTTTGGTATAATGTCCTCACCCCCCCCCAACTCTCGACCTTTTTTATTTTTTTTCTTCAAATTTCTGTAGTCGAAGCATCACCGAGATTCCGTGACGAACCAAACACCCAGGTATTATAAAATTGGTTACATTTTCTTCCTTGAATGTATGAATGTATTTGTTTTTAGGGTTTTTTTTTTCCTAGAAGGGAACAAGAAATTTGTTTTTAGGGTTTTTTTTCTTTGAATGCATAAAATTAGGGTTGTTCAGATCTTGGTTGGTCGACTAACATCCCCAACCAGTACATACAACAAATTCTATCCTTACACACGAGCTTTGTTCTTAAGACAAATTTTAACTATAAGACTATGGTCAAAATTGTACACAATGTAATTATGCTCTAAAATGAACAGACTCGGAGGAATTGCAAAATTGGACCACTAGAAAATTCCACCAAAAATTATGACCTGCTATCAAATTAATAAGCAACTCATTGATGCATTTTGGAAGGGATCTTAGTAGAAGAACAAAATATAAATATTTGAACTGAGTGGTATTGAAACAACTATACTACATACAATAAATGCATGCTTATAAAGATGATATCAATATTCATGGGCATATCTCTTCCCCGTCATCTGAGAAGTATTTGATGTATAACCTTCAAAGTATACTCACTGAAAATTGAATATGCTATTATATTGTGTGTTAGTATGCTACTATATATATTATGTTTTCCCTTTATTTATATAAGTATGTTGTTACATTGTCTTGTTTCAATTTGAATGGGTCTCTTGGGTGTTAGTATGCTATTATATGTGTGTGTATTTATAAAGATGTCATATTTGTATTGTTATACAAGAAATACATGCTTAGGTCCATTTTAAGGGTAGTTCAGTTGCTGTTGAAGTGGACCCAGACTTTATAAATTTGTTGGATTTACCTTATACAATTCAGAGTAACCATGTGAGGGGTGTTATAACTACTACTAGATTGATGAGTTAAAGAATGGGGAAACAATGGAGCTCCTCACTGATGGTGGATTGTTGGACATGTTCAGTAAGCAATTGCATGACAAAAAAGGAGAGATACACATATTCTTAGAAGATATTAGCAACCCTGGAAGTCAAGAACAACAACCTACTGAGTCACAAACACCTAGAAAAACTGTAATAATAAAAAATAGCCCACAAACCAGCTAGAAAACATGTCAAGGGTCGTCCTGAGGAGCAGTTGGATCTACTACCTAGTGACAGTGATGTGGACCTTTCTGAGGAGCAGTTGGATCAAATGCCATCAAGGTATTCACTAGTGGATTAGATGAAGTTGTTGGAGGGTCTCATGGTCTAATAGAGTTTGAAAAAGTAACAACTACACACAGGTAGAGGGGGATGAAGAATTTGGTATACAGGCTGAGATACAACATTCTGGAGAACCAACAACCCTTGAACATTCATTAAATAGTGGGGCTGATATATAGGCAGAGGGTGAAGAAGGAATATAGGGTGAAGAAGAAGAAACATGGGCTGATACACAAGCAGAGGTTGAGGAAGGAATAGAGGTTGAAGAAGAAATAAAGGCTGATGAGGATTATATACCATTAAGCAGTGATGATGAACTTGAGGATGAAGAAACTGGGGCTGAAAATGTTGACATTTCAGAATACAACAATCAAGAATGGGGAGAAGAAATTGAGTTCCAGAGGGAAAAATTGCAGAGAAGAAAAGCACTTGCAATTGATGAACTTGAGGATGAAGAAGAATACCATAGTTGTGACTCACCTGGTTCTGAACAAGCTGCGGTTGAACTTGATGATTTGTACAGTAAGGGTAAGTGTAGAAGCTCAAAAAGTATGAACATCATCATGCGCTACTCATAATTGGCGCCAGCACTCAAATAGTCAAATGGTGCCAGATAGTAGATGGCGCGTGACATCAATTTACGCTGGACTTCAAATGGCGCTGGCTGACACGTGGCAAGCTTCCTCGAAAAGCTGAAATAATTTTCATCATGGCTGACGTCAGTCGAGAAAAAATCGTTGGAATCTCGAGCGCGCGATGCTCGAGGAGATTATGTCAGATATGTCAGATTTGTCATAATGATCAAATAACAGTCTCGTGCCATTTGCAGTTTGCGCTAGATAATCTTTCAGAAAGACACTAAAACAGCAATTAGTGCCTGTCGCCACCCAACAGTTGGCGCTATTCGATCAAATCATCCAGAAGCAGTTAGATGACGTGGTGTGCATACCACTAATCTCGAAGAACGTGTACGTGACACTGTCCATGACTAAGCGCATCTCCATCATAGAATGCCACGCGTCCAAGCAGTTAAACCAAACGTTCGTGCGACTGGGTAAATGGCACGCCAATAACAGTGTGCGCCAATTAGGATAACTACTTAACAGTTATCTCTAAACTTTATAAATAGAGTTTCAAATCACTTCACAAGCATCACTAATGATTATTATCTCCTGAGTACTTGCTGCAGCACTCTCCAAAGACTTTCTTCTTTGACATCGCTGTCCAAGGGATAAAGTGATCGTCTTCTGATCAGATTCCTACAATTGTACTTCCCCAGAAATTAACTTGTACACACTCTTTTCAGTTTATAATCAAATAACTTTTGTTTTTGCAAACAAAATGGCAACTCAGCTAGGGATGACTTTCTCCTCCGACGAAAAAGTGACAACTCAATTCGATGTTGTGTCAGTCGGCACGACGCAAAAGGCGCTGGTCGATAAGTCGACCGAACTGCCTACGAAGCCATAATTGGTGCATGGGGTGCCAAGCGCGCCACAACTGTTGTTGCCAAGAACAGGGCGCACGCTGTTTGGACTCCAAAGTCCTCCAGTGCACCAATTACAACTTTTGTGCTAAGCAATTGGAGAAAAGCTCTGTAGCTACTTCCTCTTCCTCGTCAATTCTGAAATTGGTAGAGAGTGCTCTAACCACTACCCTGGTGCCAATCAAGGGACATCACCCCATGGCCACTTCCTCTTCCTCGTCAATTCTGAAATTGGTAGAGGGTGCGCCAGTCATGACCGTGATGCCAATCAAGGGACAGCACCCTATTGATACTCCCTCTTTCTCCCCACACTACAAGAAAATGTAGCATTTACGGCGCATAATTTATGGCGTGCAGTAGCTGCGTGCCGTAAATGACACTTTTTTACGGCACGCAAATCCGCACGCCGTATAAGAGTTGTTTTTCGTCTCATTTACGACATATTTGACATGCAGGCCGTAAACGACAACATATTTACGGCATGCATTTTGTCACGCCATGAATGATAACTTATTTACGACATGCAGCAGTGCATGCCGTAAATGATAGCTTAGTTATGGCATGCATTTTTGTGGGCCGTAAATAATAAATTATTTACGACATGCATTTGTGCACGCCGTGTATGTTGCTATCATGCTCTCTAAGTAATTTTTCCTACGTACTAATTGTTTCCCTAAAAGCCTCTTCCAAATTAACTTAATTTTCCTTAATGTTTATTCTAATTAACTTTCCCTCATTAGAATAAAAGGTAGGATAGCATTGTATAACCTAGCCTTAGGTAGCAAATTGTCTAACCTAGTATACATGCAGCTACTTTCTAATTTTCCCTCAAAACTCCCTCTTTCCTTTACCAATATTTTTTTGTTTTCCCTCTCAATTTT
The DNA here is from genome assembly GCA_029216955.1 of Iris pallida. Classification (NCBI taxonomy): domain Eukaryota; kingdom Viridiplantae; phylum Streptophyta; class Magnoliopsida; order Asparagales; family Iridaceae; genus Iris; species Iris pallida. Next base: position 17,824,634 of record JANAVB010034418.1, read on the forward strand.
TTTGCTCTTCTCCTCAATTTTTTTGCTCTCCCCCTTTCAACAAACATCCTTTTTGTTTTTTCTTCTAATTTTTTTAGCTCCCCCTTCAGCAAACATCCCCTCTCCAAACATCCATCAGCATACGTCCTACCACCGCCTCCAACCTGTTTTAGCAGACATCGACCCCCTCCCTCATCTGATCGGGGATCTGATCAACGACCTATCTATTTGCTATTTTGTTCAGCACCTCGACGCATCAGGGACGCACAACAGTTCGACACCTAGGGCTTGTTCACGGTTATAGTTTCTTTTCTTTGTTAGTTTCAACATTTTAGGTTTTAGGGTTTCATAATTATTTGCAAAAATATTTTGGTATTGTTGTGTACATAACTAAAGGCCTAGGGCTTGGACATAATTTCGAGCCCCAACTAATTGAGAATCGAGATCCATATCTTGAGGCACATGTATTGTTATTTCTTGAAAAAGTTAATAGTATTAGTGTATTGTGTATCTCAAATATTGAGCACAATGAATTTATTGAACGACATGGCGGGAATGTTGAAAAAGAAATTAATTGAATGACGCACGATGAATGGTTTTCTTATTGAAATGTTTTTTCTTTTGGTTACAGTGAAAGTGGTTATTTTTTTATAAATATCCACTTAAACCGCGTGTGTGCAATGTCTAACAAAGACTAGTCAGTTGTGACCGCACCAAAACTCTAGAGTTGTCACGAGCGTTAAGCTGCGTCTAACAAACATGTTCATATGATTTGCATGGTTTTGTTTCTAGCTTTTTTGTGAATTACTATAGTATATGTTGATGATAAGGTTGCCTAGGGTGCTGGAGAGGGTACCAGAAGAACTCTGGAAAAAGGCTATGGGAAGCCAAGTATGAGGTAGAGGATTTTCACCCATATATACCTATTAATTCTTAGGAGCTGGATAAATTTGTATTGACTTTTGTGTGTGTGTGTGTGTGTGTGTGTGTGTGTATGTGTGTGTGTGTGTGTATATATATATATATATATATATATATATATATATATATATATATATATATATATTTTTATATATATATATATATTTTAGAAAAAGGGTAAATTTTATTCCACTATCATCGCAATAAGGTTACAGCATAGAAATACAGTCCCAACTCAGGGGGACATTACTAGTACATCCGACTCAATATTATGAAGGATGCCCACCGGTGGGGTGGACAGTCCCTCATAAATGCGCCGGTTCCTCTCCCTCCAGACATGCCAAACTGATGTAGCAAGCCTTAATCTTGTACGTCCGGTCCAGCTCTGCTCCTGGCCCCTGCAATCTCCAATCCACTTAAGGATTTCTCTGAAGTCACGCTTCCTTCCAACCCCTCCCAAGTATCTCCGGCTCTGCTCTGCCCAGATGCTCCACGTCACATGGCACTGAAAGAACAAATGCCCAATTGATTCATTCTCTGTCTCACACAAAACACACTTAGGGTCAGGAACTGGGACCCCGAACTGAAGCAGTCTGTCTCTAGTAAGCAACCGGTCCAGCACCAGTTTATATGCAGATAGTTGTATCTTCCTGGCAAGGCCCTTCCCCCAGATAAAGTCGTACTCCTCGATCTCATCGGAGTGGGGGCGAACAAGATCGTAGCAGCTGCTAAATCGGAACTCCCCAGCACCCTCCGTGTAGCCGGGAGGGGCCCAGACCCAGACGTCAGACAGAGCAGCAGGAGTGATCTGCACCTGTCTGATCTCCCCACCTAACTGAGCAGTGAAACGATACTCCTCTGGCCTCCAAACCCCACCCCTGATGATGTGCCTACAAGTCAGACCTCTGTACGCCACACCGTCCGTCTGGGGACCCAGAATCTTCAGAAGAGACTGACCTACAATCCACGGATCAAGCCATAGATCCGTCTCCCCTCCCTCCCTCATCTTCCTCCGAATGGCCTTCCGAAGTACAGGTCGGTTCCTCAGGATATGCTTGAAAGACACAGAGAAGTTGTTGTCTATTTCACATATCCAGAAGTTCCTACCCCGGAGATACCGACTAGACATCCAAGCCGACCAAAGAGAACCGCCCTGAAGGAACCTCCATGCCAGCTTGATACCCGCCGCCTCCCTGACAGATACTAGAGAACGCAGACCCATACCTCCCTCCTTTCTAGGACGACAGAGCTGCTCCCAAGAGATGGCATGAATCTCCCATGCCATATGAACTTGGCACATATGCCCTCAATCTTTCTGATAGTAGCCAAAGGTACCATAATAGGTTGGAGCCAAAACAAAGCAATAGCAGATATAACCGATTGTACCAGCTCAATACGCCCTCCAAAAGATAGACCAGCTGCCTGCCAGCCCTCTACCCTCCTCTGCGCAAAGTCCACCAGACTCTGACATTCTCGGTCCTTCGCATAGTTGACAGATAGGGGCACCCCAGATATTTCACCGGGAGGTCACCCTTTTCCACCCCAAGCTCCAGGGCCCGTTCATCCTTCAAAGTGCAAGAGTTGTTGAAGTAAACTTTACTCTTGTCCCTGTTCAACCGAAGACCCGATAACTGATCGAACTCCTCCATCACCACCGCAAGCTCCCTCATCCCTCGTATGGAAGGCCTCATCAATACCAATAGATTATCCGCATATATGAGATATGAGACCACCGGTGAGACCCTACTGTAAATCGGTACAATCCTCTCCCGATGCACCGTGATGTCCATCAGACAGGTAAAATACTCCATCACGAGGGTGAATAGATAGGGGGAAAGCGGGTCCCCCTGCCGAAGCCCCCTGCTGCTGCCGAAGAACCCGTATGGTATACCCTGAATGAGAACCGAGAATGTAGGGGAGGTGATGCACTCTCTGACTCTGTCCACCCATGTCTCGAAGAAGCCCATCGCACCCATAAAATGACAGAGGAAGTCCCTGTTGACGGTGTCGTAGGCTTTCCTCAGGTCGAGCTTCACACACGCTTTCATCCCTCCTGGCTTGTGGAACTCCCGAATCATCTCATGAGCCAGCAGGCTATGCTCAGCAATAGACCGCCCCTTGATGAATGCCGCCTGATTCCAAGAAACCAGGCCCTGCATAGCATCCTCCATCCTCCTGCACATAAGGTGAGTAATTATTTTATACAAATAATTACAGCAAGCAATTGGTTGGAAGTCAGCAAGAGAAGTCGCCCCCTCCTTCTTGGGCACCAGCGTCAGGAAGGTGTGGTTCAGCTCCTTCAGGAGCTTGCCCGTTTCAAAGAACTCCTGAACAGCCGCTAGAACCTGGGCCTTGAGGGCACCCCAATGACGCTTGTAGAAGCCGCTGGAGAAACCGTTCGGCCCAGGGGACTTGGAAGCATCAGCCTGTATCACAATCGCCTCCACCTCCGCCATCTGGATAGGAGCCATAAGAAGACTGTTGCCATACTCAGTAATCAACGTCTTCGTAGTCAGCTGCGGGAATACCGTGGGATAGTTCGTCTGATGATAGAGCTCAGAGTAGAACCGGACAACCTCCTCCTGGATAGCAACCTGATCGGTCATAAGACGCCCATCACTGCCAAAAAGTCTCTGGATGCAGTTCTGGTGCTGGCGAGCCCGAATAACATCAAAGAATAATTTGGTGCAACGGTCCCCATCCTTGAGCCAGAAGCATTTGGCCCATTGGGCCGCACTAATCTCCTGCTGGAGTCGCAAGGTGTTGACCTCTGCAGCCAACTTCTTCTCTCTAGCCGCCATCTCACCGCTCATCATGTCTCCCTGAAAGTCTGACTGCAGGTCTCTCAGCTCCGCCTCCTTCTCCTGTAAGGAGGTCCGGAGGAGAGCCCTCACCCAGTCTCTGATGGCACGTTTGGTCTTCTTCAGCCTGTGAACCATACAGAACTGGGCAGTGCCGACCACATCCTGACAAAGACCCCCCGCCACAGTCTCCTCATAACCAGAGGATAGGAACCAACTGTTGTCATATCGAAACGGATGAGCTCTCCATCTGGGTCTCTCCACGAAGCGCACCAGGATCGGCGAATGGTCACTGGTCCCCGCAGGAAGTCCCTCAGCCACAGCAGAGGAGAATAGGCGGAACCAATCACTGTTCCCCAAAGCACGATCAAGCTGGCATGCCACCCTGCTAACCACCGCCTTGTTGTGCCACGTCCATATGTGCCCCACCCTCTCCAGATCCCTAAGCCCGGACTGGAGAAGACAGGACTGAAAGTCTGATAGAATCTGGTCCGGCACCGGCCGCCCCCCCAGCTTCTTCCCCCTGTATAGCGTGGCATTGAAGTCTCCCATAATAAGCAGTGGGAGATGATGATGCACCGCCAATGTACTCAGCCTAATGATGTCCTGCCACAAGGCCTCCTGCAGCCTCCTGTCATTGTGTCCATAGACAGCACCAAGTAAGAATCAGAACCCACCCTTGTTGGCGAAGGAGACAGCCACCAGCTGGTCAGTCATGAAAACCTCCTCCCCCTCCCAACTAGCTCTATTCCATCTAACCCAGATTCTCGCCATATCACAGAGACCAAGGTTGTGGAGCTGGACCCAGTCCGTAGGAGTTCTACGAGATAGGGTTTTCGCCCTCCTGATCTTAGTCTCTAGTAAGATCGAGATTTCACACTTCTCCTTCCTCAGCACCTCACTAATCTCCCTCCATCTCCCCAGAGAATACCCCCCCGGACATTCCAGGCAAGGGCCGACATCTATTCCGCGGGTGGGGTCCCCTGAACATCCTCCGAAGGTGCACCCGGGGAGAGTGCAACCTCCATATCTCTGGACTCCTCATCTCTATATATATTAGAAATGGTAATTTTGTCGAACGTCCCTACCGGGAATCGATCTCCTGATCACTTGGGCTGTATGCCTCACCGCTACCACTAGGTATATGTTTGGCCGAGGCTTAATTTGTACTGGTAGAATTTGAGCAAGGAGAATGAAAGGATCAAGCGAGGGAACTGATGAATGGATTGCCCGATGTTTACGATAAGCATGTGGTTATTTAAACTCCTCCTCATTTTTTTAATTCTATACTGGAGACAAGGTTGCGTACATCTTGATCCTCCAGCGAGAGCTTGTATTAGCAGAAGCCTCATGGAACTGGGGACGCCGTCTTAATTAAATTTATTTTGTTGATGTGTTTGATGCAGATAGAACTCCTAAAGGCAATGAAGAAAAATGTATGCACCAAGAGTTGAATAAATCTTGATTTATTTATTTTTCTCTAATTCCTATTTGGTGGTAACTTAGTTTTAATGGTGTGATAAATTACAATGTGCAGGACAGATTGATGGAAGAGGAGAACAAGAGGCTGACTTATTTACTGGTAATTACTGATGTACTCAATTCTCTCTAGCTTTAATGACTTGAGTACAAGTCCTTTCGCTTGTTTTTTTTCATGAACATAATTTCTTTGGCCCTGAGTAGTTTTATAGAAGTTCTTAGATATATAATTCGACCACAGAAACTCAAGTAGGAACTTAAAATAAGAACTCACAATACGGTTATGACTCGTGGACTTATTTTTCTATTTAGGCTCCTATTTTTTTTTTCTGTTTATGCCCTTAAAAAAATCAATTAAGAAATAAGATGCATTTAGTCCAATGGTTTTTCATTGATCGAGTTTTAAAAATTAGTAACTCACGAGTTACTCTAGGATTTTTGTTAGACCTATTTGTTTGTTTCATTTAAGGCTCCTTTCAGTCTTTTCATGTGAATATTATGAGGTGCTGTGGAAGTGCCAAAAAGGAATTTCTGATAGAACTCTTTATAGAAGTGCATCAACTTGATCATGTAGCTAAATATGATCATTTGTTTTCATGGAAACCACTTTCTGAACATTTATAAGAAATTCCTTATAGAGTGCTAAAAACTGTCCATTCTGTGAGCACATGAATATATCTAGTATGTGTTCTTTACATTTGTGGTGTATTTAGTGCTTTCATATGCACATACTTTTGTGCATTTCCTCCATACTAGCCGACTGCACCTATTACTTATTTGGGTCCATACCCCTGTACAAGTATTTTCCCTTTGTTACATCATCCTGTTTCTATAGTTTGGTCACACACATGGATAACTTATCTACTCTGCCCTGTGTACAGTTTGGTCACACACATGGATACCTCATCTATGCTCTGCCCTATGTACAGTTTAATACAAGATAAAGAATATTCTATTATAATTAGGTTTGGAAAATTCAAAATGGAAGGCATTCCCTTCATTTGGATATGTAATATCCTACAGTCCAGATAGGTGAAATAGGCCAAATTAAAATAACTATTCAGATATGCAAAATGGAATAACTGTTCAGATATGAAAAAGACGCTTCATTTGTATATGCAAAATGGAAGGCATTCCCTTCTATGTGATACAGATTCAATGTTTTCACTCTCCAGTCCAATTTATAGCCTCATAGGTGAAATAGGCCAAATTATAATAACTGTTCAGATATGCAAAATGGATATGTAAAATGGAATAACTGTTCAGATATGAAAAAGACGCTTCATTTGGATATGTAAAATGGAAGGCATTCCCTTCTATGTGATGCAGGTTCAATGTTTCCACTCTCCAGTCCAATTTACAGCCTCATAGGTGAAATAGGCCAAATTATAATAACTGTTCAGATTTACTGCTGTTTTGAGTGAAGCCAATTTACTGTACAATATCCAATTGGACACTGCACAGTATTTAGTATGTGCTCTATATAAGGACACTCCTCCAACCTCCAATTGTAATTAAAATCCTGTTTTAGAAGGAAGAAGGTGGCAGCAGCCGTAGTAAGCCGCCACCGCTTGTTTCCCTCATAGGAGAGATGATGCCTTTGTCTGTCCATCCTGGAAACCAACGTATTGGTTTCCATAGGCAGGCACACAGCGTCATCATCTTTTTGCGAAGGTAACATGATTGGAGGGCAAATGGAAAAAAAATACTCTTCTGAAATTGTGGCAGTTAGGACTTTTCCAGGTAAGTTTTGCATCTTTGAGGTTGGTAAACCTTAGGTCAGGAGAGTAACTAGGGAGGGTTTATATCAGGAACATAACGAATTTGTAATCTCCATACAAATTATTAATTAGTATTTCTAATTGTGGTTTTCTTTGCTCGATGGCCGGAAGTAGTAGAAAACACAAGCAGAGAGAATCAGAGATACTACTGCATCACAACATGTATACTACATGTTTTTTCAGCCCAAGATGCTGATTATTTTCTTCTGAGTGTTGTTATTTGCGATACCAAGCTAAGATACCGTGTCGTTGTTCAGGATGCCCGGAAGTAGTAGAATACAATACTACAATACTACTATTACTTAATGCTTGGACACATTATCTCCATAAACCAATGCTACTAGAAAACATTATCAATTTTGTCTTTAATGCTATATCAAATTTGTCACAAGAAGATGATAATGCAATGTCTTCATTATGTTTTCTTTTCTTTCTTTTTTTTGAAAAAAAGAATGGGAATAAATAAGGTTTTTACTGTTAATTTGCTGGAAGAAAGAAGAAAGAAGAAAGAAGAAAGAAGAAGAAAGAAGAAAGGACAAGGTTTCAGGAAGTCATTAATGTCATACATAGAATTAGCAATCTATCTTTCTATTTTGAATATGTAGAAATTTTTTTTTCTTGTGTCTCATTTTCCTCCTAATGAATTGATGGCACCTGCATGGAAGTTGTGAATTTTTTCTCGTCAATTAATATATTTATTACTATCCTTTGGCATTTATATTGTGGCAGATCATGTATTGAAAAATCGGGAGTTACTTTGTTTCTGTTTTCATCTAGGAAGCATTGACGATAACCTAGACACTTCAATATAACCCGGACACGTATAACCCAGACACTTCAATATACAATAGGACAAACCAATAGGTGCTTTGTCATGTCGTCGTGTCCTTACGTTGTCGTATACGTGTCCATGCTACATAGGTTTTCCTTGATCAAAATAGCAATTGCAATCTAGGATTTATATGCATGATTTACCTTTATCTAGGTTCACCTTGCACAATAAAATAATAGTCCTCTTCTACATCATAAACAGTAAGTCAATACTTTTTAGCATTGGATATCCCCATTTCTTTCGAGGAGTTTGCAAGGGTATCGAATTTTCAAACGTAACTTCACAATAGAAAGAAAAAAAATTAAGAAAAGAAGAAAAGGTCCACAATCCAACCTTATATATCAAATTTATGATATTTAAAGAAATTCACCAGCCTACCAACCTAATCACATTAAACTCTATACAGATACAAACTATGAGAGGAAAATACAAGCCAAGTTAAATATATTTGACCAGCCTACTAACCCAATCACATTGAACTCAAAGTAAAGTGCATGTCTAAATATCTACATATGCAAAATCATCAAAATTTTAGTGCTCCAAGACTTCCCAATTTTGTGCCCCACATACCAGATAACTGTAAATCACACACAAAAAAGGTTAAAAGAAGTCAGAGACTAAGTAAGCACCTCCTGATTCACATGAACTAGCACATTACCAAGCTCCAAATGTTTGTGTGCAGGGCCTCCTGGCACCTGCAAGAGATGCATCATCCTCAAAAAGTCTCAAACATATAGTAGCAAACTTCATAACATGCTATAGTTTATGACATAATAAATATCTTGATATACTTTTATAGGCCTGTTTTGTATAATGCACATATGACATAATGTTCCACATACCAGATATTTATGTGAAGCTAATCACATAAGTTATTCTAGTCACAAGTATTTAGGTTATATCATTGTGGGAATAACATGCTATAGTTTATGTACATTTTTTCATTGTTGTGTTTAGATACATCAAATTGGATATAATGAACTAAAACACATTTTATGTTTGCGCAGGTTATCAATCAATGAAAATTTTGGGTATTGTGTTTGAAGCTTCTCTTTTGCAACCATTTGAGCTGGAATTTGTCATAGAAGATAATTTATATTTTTCCCCCGAAAGTTGGACAAAGTATGAAATAAGCTCAATTTGTATTGAAATATTGTATTGTTCTTAATTCAGTGCTACAATAGTTTTGTAGTTCATGTGACAATATGGCATGATATACTTTGGCATGGCCTTTTGTTTGCTATTAATATATTTTGGCCATTGAATTCGATTATTTTTTATGATCTCACGTGCCAGGGTTTATTTGAATTACTTTTCACTTTTGTAGTTTGCTTGGGATTATATGTTAGTCAACTATTTATTTATCTTATTTTTGCTATGTTATATACTTTGTTTACCATTGATGTCCTTGTTTAAATAAATAGGGATTGGTATGAAAATAATAATAATAATAATAATAATAATAATAATAATAATAATAATAATAATAATAATAATAATAATTTGATGACGGTTTTCATCAAAAATAATTTACGGCACGCTACATATGCCACAAAATGGTAAACATAATTTGTCGGAAATATCTTTTACGTCATCAAAATGTACGCCGTATTTGATCATACGGGAATAGCTATTACGACATGCAAATGTACGCTGTATTTGACCCTGCGTGAATATCTATTACAGCGCCCAAAGGTATACCATGAAAGAGCAATTACGGCACACTAAATATGCCGTAAATGGTTGTCGAATTTTTTTGACAAAATCAATTACGGCGTTCATTTGTGATCATTTACGGCGTGCATATTAACATTTACGACGCTCACCAATGCGCCGTAAATAATAGGATCATTTACGATATGGTCTTTTACGGCACAAAGATGTATGCCGTGAAAGATTATTTACGGCACGTTTTGTGCGCCATAAATGATCATTTTTCTTGTAGTGCCAGTTCCAAAATTGGAGGAGAGTGCATCAACCACTGCCCTGGTGCAGAATAAAAGAAAATGTCCTATGGCCAATCCTCATTCCTCCCAAGTTCTTAACTTGGTAGAAAAGTTACATATCACTGCCCCTACACAGAATAAAAAAAAGCGTCCTATGGCCTCTCCTTATCCTTCCCCAGTCCTGGACTCGGTAGAAAATGCATCTGATTGTGCCTCTGTGCCAAACAATGCGAGAACACTTCTGAGTAGAATATCGATTTCTCTTGGTAGAGACAATCAAATCAATGCCAAGAAACTAGATTATGCTTGAAGTCCATTTCCTGCTATTCATCTGCACCGTGCCAAACATGCTGGAATAATGTATGCAGAACAACAGGGCGTCCTGCCCACTCCTCATGGCCAGCGCCAATCAAGCCAGAGCCGTAATCTTCCTATCCTGTACAATTTAAGAACTAAACAAGGTAAACTGAGGGTGTCTCGGACAGACAGCCAAGTGGCACAGAACCCTGACATATGCACATACCTTAACCAGCACATAACACCATCAAGCCTGCGTGAAGAGCAATCTGTGCCACCTACTAAGTTGCACACAGAAAGATTTTCTCAAATCAAGAATCCTCTCACCTATGCCAATGAGTTCAGTACTTCTTTGTATACACAGGGAACAAAGCATCTCAAGAGCCGGAATCGTGTTCCTAACATCATCAAGGAATATGTACCTCCGACTTCTCTTTATCCTGTCACTATAACCGATCTCCGCGAACTTCTTGTACAAAAGTAGAAGATCACAAGACCATCTCGTCCAACTGTAACTCCACATCAAGAACATCACTGTAATTATTATCCTGAAGTAGTGATCAAATTTTGCTGTCAATCAGCAAAATGGTCTGTCTTCGATCGTATGAACTACACTCGGACTCCTGAACTTATTATGGTAGACGAAGATGAATTACAATATGCTTCGGTCAATATGACGTCCCGAAGTACTCGGGGTGGAAAACGTCCAAGACATAATGCATCCCGTAATCCCAGTCAGCAATACCTAGATCATATCCGTGACTCCGGTGAAGGAGTCTACCGAAACACCAGATCAAGAAACCGAGACCTAATCGGTCAAAGAAATTTTTCTTCCGACCAAGAAACAATCGGTCAAAGGAATCTTCCTTCCGACCAGAAAATAATCGATCAAAGGAATCTTTCTGATTCTGACCAAGATTTTTTCGATCAAAGGAATCTTCTCACTCTTCATCCTGGGGTAGTTCCCTGCATCACTTTGATGTCGATAGTGAGAGCTCTAAACGGACTATCTTTTCCACCAGCTCATCATCGATAGCCAGAGAAGTGACTGCCTATGTCACTAATGAACAACAAGATGCGTCCAGCTCCAGCAGTCAAAAATAGAGGATTGCTGCTTTAGAGACTACCTTGAAAATTATGGCTGAAATGGTTGCAAGTATGTATGCTGTGATCATAGCACAACACATCGTTCCACCGGTTGCGAATCCAATTCCAACCTAAGAATACGTAGCAGCATCTGCCCCTATCAATACTGGTCTGGGGGTGTAATCTTCCCACAATGCTACTATATTCGTTCAGGCTACTCTAAGTCAGTCTGGTGCTGGAGGCGGTGCTTATCATGTGCTTCCGCCTCCTAACACATCGAATCAGTCTACTGCTCCCCAAGTCTCGGGAGATCTCCTAGAGGCAGTAAAGGTTTTACGTAACCAGTTTGAAGCCTTGAAGCAGAAGGACGATCTACAGAAGCTAGGGATCAAACAACCCTACCCTGTAGAGTGGAAGGAAGTTCCGTTTCCACCTAAGTATAAGCCACCAACCATTATGTTGTTTGATGGCAGCTCATCTTCGAGTTAATATCTCAATCACTCCGAAGTAATGACTGATCAACTCTAACCGAACGATGCTCTACTCACTAGAGTATTCGTCGGGTGCTTGGCGGGTACAGCTAATGACTGGTATCGTAGTTTGCTAGATGGTTGTATAACATCTTTTGCATGATTCAAGCAAAGGTTCGTGGAACGATTCTATGAGGGAATAAACGACATGACTATATCGGCCCTCATCAAAATCAAATAACAGCCTAATGAAACTGCTGAACGTTTCATCAAACGCTTCCGTCGCGAGGCATTCAAAATGCCTCTGGGTACTCCAGATGCACTGACTATAGATACATGCAAATCAAACTTGTTACCTATAATCATCATGTGGACTGGACCCACACAATTGCGACTGGGCCTCCTTCATAATAAGTGTCAAGGCAGCCAAAGACAGTGCTGACAAGTTTAAACAACTAGGCATCTAGATGCCTAATCTTAAAAAAGATGAACATTCTGCAACTAACATCGATGGTCGTCAGAACAATCGCAATGGCAAAGAAACTTTAGCCATCAATGTGGGTCAGTCAACACCTACAACGACGGTACCCTACAGAGAGCACCACGTCCTAAGGAGGAATATTCCTTTGACGAGGACGACATCATGAGCATATTCAATTATCTAATCAAGAGTAACAAACTTCAATCGTCCGAAGCAAAATGACCAGATGAAGTAGGTAAGACTGATAATCCTAAATACTGTGTCTATCACAAGTTCTTGGAGCATCCGACTAGGGCATGCTACGTACTTAAAGGAAAGATCCAGGAACTGATCAACGGTAAGGCAATTACCCTTCAACAAGATAAAAAATCGATGACTGCCAATGTCATTTCTCTACAATTTGGTGACTTTTCTGCTCAACTTGTGCAGGATGGAGTCGTCCCCATTCCAAAAGCTACTCTGGAGATCGTCATCCTTCCGCCAGCACGAAGTAACGATCTCATACCTTTGTCAACTGACAAAGGGAAGATCATATAGATTCACTCCGATTTGGTTTCTGACTTTGAGTCAAAGACACCTGTTTCCCCTACGAAGTCAAGAAAGGCGACCAAATACAAGTCGTGTCATATAGCATCATTGGGTGATCATTTTCCACCTTTGGATGCTACCTTCATTCCAACGGCAGTTGTAACACCCAGTTTTTCAAATGAGAGTAATTTTAAACTTTTGTAATTATAATTATTAATTATTTGTATTTACATCATATTATGATTTTTAGTGATTTTTAATCATTTTTAAACTATTTAAAAACTGTGACTTGTGATTTTGATGTACTGCTAGTGAAACCCTAGACTGTCTGACCTAGAGCCTAACCATGTGATTAGGAATATTTAATTATCATTTTTAGCCTAGGAATATTTTGGTCATTTTGACTTATTAGAATTATTTGATTAATTATTGGATCGGTGATTGTTAATTTTGACTTTTGACTAGTTGTGACTTAAGAGACTAACCTAGAAGCTAACCCTAGCTATGGTGACTTAGTTAGCATGGTGTGACCCTAGTCTAGCTTAAGTCAAACCTATTTTAGTCACTAGAATCTAGTTTCAATAAGAAGAATTATGACTAGGTGAAATGACTTGTGAATTGATTTCATGACTTGTGACTTGGCCCATGGCCCATGACTTGAACCCTAACCCTAACCAAACCCTAAGTGACCAGCTATATAGAGATTCCCACTCCTATTTAATGCCCCCTCTCCTTGTTCTTGTCTCTTTTGTGTGCTCAACCAAGTTTTAGAAAGAAAGGTAAATCCCATCTTCCAAAATTCCTAGTAAATTCATTTTAAATCCTTTTTGACCCAAATCTTTTGCATATGATTCTAATCCACCTCTACTTGCTAATTTTGAGGAGTAATTTCAGTCTAAGAGCAATTTGGAGGATTTGGCTAGCATCGGAAATCAACGATTTGGGGCTTTTTCTTGATCTTTGCACCTATAGGTAAAACTCATCAATTTGTATTTTAATTCTGATTTCTTTGCATATTAGGCTAGATCTAGGTGTCCCCTAGCTATAGTAGAAGTTTGGTGTTGTTTGTATTAAGTTTCGTGTCCGTATCAGACACGTATTATTGTGTTCTTTAAGGTGTTTGATAAAATGCCCAAACCAATTTTTTTTGCTATTTTTGTAATTGTTTTTGATTGGATTCCTAGATCTAGGGTTTGCTTATTGTTTTTTGTTCTTGTTCATTGAATTTGGGGTCATGTCGTGTCCACACGCGGACACGAACACGCCCGCAGCCGCCTTAGGGCAGTGTCCTGCCACTCGGGCTCCATTTCTCACCGTATAGGACACGAGGATACACCATTTTTGGCGAGGATGATGGGGCAATGACAGACAGGGGTCTCCTAAAATCTGAGCCCAAGTGGTACAGTATGCGAGGAGTTCTCCTCCCCGCATTGGTCGCGCGCTCGGGCTGAACCGCGAGAATTTGTGCCACTGATACGTGGCTGGACACGTCTGGACACGTGTCGTAGACACAGGGCAGGGTGTCTATGAGGTATCCCTACCCTAGGTGAATACCTAGGCGTGTGCATGTGACACTTGGTGCACTGTGTCGTGTGCTAGACACGTGTGCACGCGTGTACGACACAGTCTGTGCATAGTGTGTCTCTGTGTGTGTAGCTGCTTGGACACACCGTATCCGGCTCTAGGGTGACACGAAAAGACTCCTAGGACACGAGCACGTGTGTGGCATGGTTTACCAACCATTATTTTAGATTAATATCATGTTTTGGCTTTCGAAATTTCATTTTCCATTTGTTCACTGATACGCGGGTTATGTGAATTCAAATTTTGAGTTTAATTGTATTTTTTTTACTATTATTAATGATTAATTTGCCATGGTTAATTCACTTACACATGTAATAGTGTACTGCAATGTTGAGTCATGGGTTGGTGTGAGGAAAATCGGGAATTGGGATTTCGAAATGGGATTGAACTGTTATTTGAGGACTGTCACTTTGTTCTCAGGTTTCATGAACACTGTTTTCTAAATCCTAAATTTAATTGTAATTTAAACTGATTGTTAATAACCTAAATTACTAGATAAATTCATATACATATGTATTAGTTACTGAAATGTTTGGTTGTGATTGGTGTTAGGAATTAGGTTCTCGAATTGGGTTTGGCATATTGTTGAACTGTTTTATGTTAACTGTCATTTGGTTCTCAGGTTTCCTGAGAACACTATGTATGAACTGTCATTTGCCATTCCTAAGAACAGTTACACAAACACACACTACATTAGTTCCAGTTTTCCTGAGAACACTCTTCCTGTAATATATAATACACACACAAAAAACTTATCTCCCTGTCACATATACACTCACTGTCATATATAACACTATTTTCTAATTCCTATTGACACCCTATTAACTATAGCTATGTGACACAGGACACACACACTATTTCTATATATGAATGTCACACACATGGCTCTCACACATTGACACAATTGCACCACTGTTTTCAGTTTTCTATTGACACCTAATGCTCACAAACATATACCTTGTCATGTACACATACACTCTATAGCTACATGAATAACACACACACTCATGTGTCACCTACATTATACTAATTTTTCCTAACATATTGTATCACTCAAATCTGAAATATACTGTTCATTACACCCTCACATGTACCATACACTCACACATACACAAATTGTATGCTACATACACATACCCTTTTAAACCCTTGCCATGACACTATACACATTTCCCCCTCTCTATCTCACTATATGTATGTATAAATATATTATCTAAATGTTTGATATAATAAAGTAGCCTATATGTATATGTGTATGGTAATTATATTAACTTAGTGCATATATACAATATGTGAGAATAGACTATATGTGTGATATAGCCTATATGGCCAATAGCCTATATACATGGCACATAGCCTATGGGGTATATCCCTATGTGATATAGCCTGTGTATATGACATGAATGCCCAGTGAATGTGTGTTGTTGGCTTGTATAGCCTTGTATTGTGTGTGGATGTTAGAATAGGCTGGTTAGGCTTAGTGTGATTTGTTTGGGTTAGGCTTGACCTAGTTGACCTAGTTTGACTGGTGTAGTTGACCAGGGTTGACCAAGTGTTGACTTTAGTCTAGTTTGACCTAGACAACATGCAGATGCATTGTACATATCATCTATCATCCCCTGTATATATATCTTGACTTGTGTTGCTCTAAATAGGAGTCAGATACCTCATCTCGGGCAGTATATTCTTACAGCTATTCAGATACCAGGCGAGTACATTCTCTGATCATTTCATAACTTGTTTAGGATTATATTCCTGCTCTAGTTTACCTTATTTGATGCTGTCACAATATTATCACGGATTGGTACTATATGGATCCCTACATTGAGATGTTATCCCCTTCGGGGCATCGGATACATCATGTGTGTGTTTCATGTACATCATGTATTCCTCGCTCTCATGTTATTCATGTTTTTCATGTGCTTCATGCTCGTTCATGCTCGCTCGTGTACTCTCATGTGCTCTCATGTTCGGTCATGTTTCTCATGTATTTCATGTATAACCTATACTTCATGTGTACCCTTCATGGGCCTTCATGTGGAATTCATGTGCACTCAGTTCTGAGCCCTCATGTATACTTCATGTATACCCATCTATGGGCTTTCATGTGAAAATCATGTACGTAACATAACTTGTCTGGATCCTTGTGTATTGATTGGGGTATGGGGGAATATAAATAGTCATGTGAACAATTCCAAAGTAGTATAACCATGTACGCCTCTTTAGTATATTTATGTGCAAATCCAGCCGTTCACATGTCGACTTTGTACTCTAAATCACTAGTCACTGGTAGCTCTCTACTTATAGCAGATATTTCTATTACAGTTCTCTCTCTATTTACATCATAAACTTTCTTTCAGTTTCATGTATCATACTCTTTTGCATGTTTATATTTTCTAACCTGTTATAATCTGCGTGAGATGTATTGTGCTCGCTTCCGTCCTGACTGGACCTGTTGAAAATTTTACAGAGGATGATGAGGAACCCTGCACCCCTTACTATGAAGCTTGCCTAGATGACAATCGCGACCTGGACCCCTGGGGAGGTTCAGGCAGCTGCTGAGGATGATACCCATGCATAGTTTAGATAATCTAGACTGTTTCCATTTCATGTTAGTTATTGTCTTTGATTTCAGAGTTGTATATTTATGGAGATATTGAGACTGGTAGTTGTTAACTTGATTTATTTCATTTCTGTTTGCACCTCAGTTTGAGGAATTCCATATCTATTCTATCGTGCTATATTCTACCTCTAGATTATGATTGAGTTGTATATTCTGTGACTTGGCCTCTAGTTGGAGAGTATTTTATATTGTGTTTGTTATAGTTCATGACCTAGAACAGCGTTCTACCGCTGACACTGCGACGTAGGCTGGGTACTGTTACGTACTCGTACCCTCACTGTGGGTGCGGGTCGTGACAGCAGCTTCGCCTTCTTCTGCCGAAGCAGTGACACCAAAGCCGAAAATCAATTACCGGCCAACATTCTATCTATACATTCAATAGTCCCGCGAACTTATGACAAAGATGTGATATGATCTATAGAATGCCCTTAGCTTAAATAATAGGAAAGGGTCTCCTATACCCCTTTCCTACGTCTTCAACACAATCAGTCCTGTATTGGACTAGGATTCTAGACAAATCCGTCCTGTCTTTAAAATAAGTCTTCCAGAGGCAAGACTAGGATGAAGAACTGTAACATGGTGTCCTTTGCATCAGTACCGGAGGAAGAAGCCATGACCGGTACCCGATCTGGGAGGCTCTATCTTAGAGACTATCTAGATAGACAAGAGAATGCATCCACTTCCCCTCCAATCTCTAATGTCCCTTCAGCATCTTCTACACCTGTCGTCAATGATCTTTTGACGTCATCGCCTCAAGCAGAACCAGTTCCTTCCAAGCCAACAGTGGCTGACAAAGGCAAACAACCAATTCGCTTCGATAAAATATTGAAGAAAACTCTACCTTTTGGAATTGAAAAGCCGTATAACTTTGACATATTGGCTCAATTAGCCAATACTCCGGCAAGGTTATCGATTTTCGAACTCCTACATCTCTCAAGGGAAACCCGAGAGACGTTAAGTGAAGCTTTAATGCAAGCAGACGCTTGTCTGGCCCATCTTAAGAAACTAGACAAGGAACCGATGGCATGCTCCCACTGTCATAGTTGATGGAACTGGAGATTCCCAGGACCCTTACTTTGGTGTGCATATTGATCGATAGAAAGTTAAACAGATTTAATACATGTTCTAACCCTTCATAGGCGGAAACTAGGGTTCACGAATTATACCTGCGGTGGGAAGAAGACAAGTAGTTTTTGGCAATCTCGAGCGGAAGACTCCAAGATCTTCTGCACGTATTCCTTCCTCGAGTTGGATGTCGTGTGGGCAACGATCTCCCAACCTTTTCTTCTCCTTGGCAGCCCTCTCTTTCTCTCCTTACATGAATCACGAATTTAGAAAAAGCTTCAGATTTCTAATCAGTCATATGGCGGCCAGAGAATAGAGAATATATATAGGCTACAACAGGGACCATGAGGAGAAATTAGGGTTAGGCCTCCTAACGGATCTGGATATCTCGTGTTCAGCCCGAACACACAATCCAGGCCCATTAACAATAGCTCGGTCCACTAATAAGCTATTTTTGCACTAACTTCCTAATCCCAAATTATGTTTGTGGGCTCCTTTTATTATATGCTCGTTTGGCTTCCCATGTTAAGATATCGAATGTCCGTCGATCAAATTAAGTTACTGGCAACTATAATGATTCGACATCTTTTATCCTTAAGTAGTACCGCTCAACTTTATTTTTCATGTCAGATATAATCTACGTGCAGGGTTTACATGATAATCCTTATGAGCTCCTTAATGGGACACCATCAACCCGATGTATCAGGACATGGATTCTATTTATAATCAACAACCTATCATACATATAATGTTATTACCCAATTCATAGAGGTTGTTGACCCATAATGAATCTCACTCTTTCATGAGTCAAAGTAATGCACACTGCATATACATGTCTGTTATTATATCCGGATTAAGAGCACAAGCATCCATAATAACAGAGGTGTTTATTCACTTATGTAGTCAGTATAAAGAGAACAACCTCAAGTGGTTCTGTTCAATGCACACAAATTGTACTAGTGTAAACCTATAGTCAAGATAGACTAATACCAAATTGCACTAGAACCTTTCCAATAAATTGTCCAAGTCCATCTAGGTTGTGAACTATTTATATACTCCATAGGGAACTGATAATAAGATCTTCTGTGTGACACCACACACCATATTATCTACAATATAGAATATCAGACATTTGCATTAACACTTGCAACAAATACAATATGCAAACATTTGTCCATATGATTCTCATTCAAAATTTAAAGAAATAAGGTTATTACAAAAGTGATGCTTTTGTATATAACCCTAACAATCTCCCACTTATACTCAAAGTATTTCTTTTCAGTATACTGTTACAAA
This sequence comes from Iris pallida, assembly GCA_029216955.1. Taxonomy (NCBI): domain Eukaryota; kingdom Viridiplantae; phylum Streptophyta; class Magnoliopsida; order Asparagales; family Iridaceae; genus Iris; species Iris pallida. The sequence continues at coordinate 17,843,803 of JANAVB010034418.1, forward strand.
TCTCCCACATATACTTAAAGCCATGCTGCTACACATCTGACTCCCATTCCTCAATATGACTATCAAAAGCCTTAGCTGGTAAGCTCTTTGTAAAGGGATCATCTAGGCTGTCGGCTGATGTTATCTTGATCACAACAACTTTTTCTTTTTTTACAAAATCTCGTATCAGGTGGTACTTGCGCTCAATGTGTTTACCTGTCTTATGGGCTCGTGGTTCCTTCGAGTTTGAAACTGCACCACTATTATCACAATAAAGTGTAATAGACTTAGGCAAACTAGGTACCAAACTAGCTGCCACATACTCGGCTTCTATGGTGGAATCAGCAATACATTTTTGCTTGATACTCCTCCACACAATGGCTCCACCTCCCAAAGTAAATACATAACCTGAGGTAGATTTCCTGGAATCCCTATCTGACAGAAAATTAGAGTCTGTATACCCCAAGGGAACAGAACTATCTGTTGACCCAAATCACAGTCAATCAAATATTGACAAATTAACACTATGATATTTGTCATAATTCAATATGACAAATCAAGACAGAACTTAGTGCAAGACAGACGTTGACTCTCTCCTGCAGCATACTCAATTTTAGAGTCTATATTATTTTACATTTATTGAGTCTAGCTAAATGTAAACTGAGTAGCACTGGATATTCTGGGCTTAAACTCCACCAAGCCAAAACTAGCCCACATAGGCCCATTGAACTTTCTGTCAGCATAGAGGCAGAGTTCGGGCCGAACTCTATCTACACAGAGTTCAGGCCAAATTCTGTCCCCTAAATTATAGGACCCTAATTTTTAGGGTTTGTTGTATGCTAGTTGTCCAACAGCCAAAAATTTGAATTCTTGACACATAATTCTGGTCGAATTCTGCCTATTCCAACTAGTATAAATAGGCCTTGAATTCTCTCATTTTCAATCATCCAATTATATCTTCTTCTCTTCTCTATAAGCCTTATACAAGCCTTAACTTTCTCATCTACTAGCCACAAGCTTCCTAATCCTAAAAGTACTAAGTGCTATTCAGTTAGGAGTTTGTTCAAGAGTCAAGAAAGTCGCTTGGAAAATTCCAAGCATCGCCACAACGATCTTTGTAAGAAGTTGACGTGCTCTTCTGAAGAAAAGGCACAAGGTGTAACTACTATTCACAAATAATGGATTTAATTCTGAGCTAGAGTTCTTAGGCTTGGACTAGTCATCCACGAGGGAAAGCAGGTTAAAAACGACTGTGTTTGCGTATGCTCTCTTGAACTTTTTATTTCCGCATTTACTACTTTGATTATTTACTGTTGGTGAAAAGAGTTTAATTTTTATTTGTCCATTATTGTTATAAACTCTATTCACCCCCTCTAGAGTTGCCTATCTATTCTTTAATTGGTATCAGAGTTCTGTTCTCTTAACAAGGACTAACATCCTAGAGCTGATCCATGGCAACCACATAACCTATGTTTTCTAACCATGGTGAGGGACAATCCACTCATAGGCCACCCCTATTTGATGGAACCAACTACGCCTATTGGAAAACTAGGATGAGTTTCTATCTCAAGTCTATAGACTTTGACCTGTGGACCATTGTCACCGATGGTTACAAAAAGCCCGCCAGAATAGTTGTCGAGGGAGATCTCATCGAAAAACCCAACGACAAGTATTCTGACGAGGAAAAGAAACAGGCAAGTCTAGATGCTAGAGCTATTAATGCTCTTTTTTCTACAATAGACATGAATAAATTTAACAGGGTCTCAAAATGCACCACATCGCACGAAGTTTGGAAGCTTCTGGAAGTGACGCATGAAGGAACCACTCAAGTCAGGAAATCTAAGATCAGTCATCTAACTCAAGAATACGAGACGTTCAAGATGAAATCGAATGAGACGATTACCCAAATGTTCACAAGGTTCCTTGACGTCATCAATCCTCTGTCATCTCTCGGCAAATAATACTCCAATCATGAAAAGATCTGCAAGTTACTTAGGGGGATACCGAAGATCTGGAACCCTAAGGTAACAGCTATTATAGAAGGCAATGAACTTACCAAAATGTCTATGGAAACTTTGATGGGAAAGCTGATGACCCACGAGCTCGACCTCAAAGACTTCGAAGACCTGCTCCCAAGGCAAAGGAGATAGCCCTAAAAGCTCATCGTCGAAGGGCTGATCCTGAAGAGACTGATGACGATAATTCTTAAGGTGATGATCAAGCTCTTCTAGTCCGTAACTTCAAGAAGTTTCTTCATTTCAATCGAAAGAAGAAGGAACAACAAGAAGACGACGAGGAAGAACCAACGTGCTACGGCTGCAAAAAGACTGGATATGTTCGAAAGGACTGTCCCTTTGCAAAGAAAGGTAACATATATGAGAAGCCATACAAGAAGCCCTCTTCGCGAAAGTATGCCAACACTAGTATTTGGCACGAAAGCGAAGCCAGTGATTCTGAGGAAGACGATGACTCTCCTCAAGACACTGCTAATGTCTGCCTAATGGCAACATCCGAGAAGGTAACTGGCGAAACTCTTGATGACTTTATATTTGATGAACTTGGCGATGCTTTTAATGACTTACTAAATGATCACAAGAAGGTCATAAGTAAATATAAGCATGCCAAGAAGAAAATCAAAGACTATGAAATAGAGATTCAAAATCTTTCTTCTGTACTTGATAATGTTAGAGACACTCCACCAACGAAAGTCACTGATGAGGTATCAAAGCTTAAATGAAGCTTACATGATGCTGAAACACTTATTAAGAAGCAAACCCGTGAGATCTCAACACTCAACAAAGAGCTTGCTGAAGAAAAGAACAAACACAAGATCCCTATTGCTAAGATTGATGGTCTGAATGCTAAGTGCAATGAACTGAATGCTGTCTATAAGAAATTAGAGATCAGATTAGGAAAACAGGTTGCTCAACCTCAAACATAATCACACAGTCACAAAACACACACAAAACACAAGACCACTTATAATAGTAAAACATGTCACCCACATGCAGCACGTAACCATGCTTATATTTACACGTACTCCCATGCAGCACGTAAACCACATGTACATAGAAATCATTCTCAATCTACTCATAACTATTATCCTGCTGCTATATATAGTCACTATCCTGTTGTTCACCATACTGCACATAGACATAACTATTATCTTGCTGCTACACATAGTTACTATTCTGCTGTTTCACATAACTATCGCCATACTGCATACAGACATCACTATCAACCTGTTCCTAACACAAATAGGCATGCTACTTGCACATACTGTAGATTACATGGTCATATCTCACCATAGTGTAGAATTAGGAAATTAGTTGATATTAATCTATATGCATGGGTACCGAAGACTAACATTTCAGGACCAACAAGAACTTGGGTACCAAAGGTCATATCTACTCGTAATGTAGGTGGACCTTCCTTCCTCAACTAAAGACAAGTGGATTCTCGATAGTGGATGCTCGCGACATATGACGGGAGACGCAAATCTTTTTGCATCACTATCGATGAAGAGGGAAGGATATGTATCCTTTGGTAACAATTTAAAGGGCTACATCATATGTAATGGTACTATTGGTTATTCTCCTTCTTCCATAATAAAGGATGTCTGTCTAGTGACCGAGTTAAAGCATAACCTGTTCAGTATAAGTCATCTTGCTGATCATGGATATGATATTAACTTTACAAAGAATAAATGCTACATTTATGATAGGTCAACTGGAGACATTGCTTTTGAAGGGATAAAAGAAGATAACATTTATATTTTTATCTATCTAGAAATACTAACAGTGCAGGAAGATACCTCTACGCCCACAAAGATAAAAAACTGTTGTGGCACCAACGTCTTGGTCATGCCAATATGGATACTATATCCAGGCTATCAATAAAGAAGCTAGTAAGAGGTCTGCCCGACATCACATTCAAGAAGGACACGGTATGTGCTGAATATGAACTGAATAAGGCAACCAAATCTTTATTTAAATCCATAAACACTGTAAGTACTACTAGACCCTTGCAATTACTACACATGGACTTATTTGGTCCCAGTAGAGTAGCCAGCCTTGGTAGAAAACTCTATGCATTTGTTATTGTAGATGATTTTTCAAAATTTACTTGGGTATTTTTTACTTACAATCAAAAGTGAAACTATTTCAGTTTTTAAAATATTTGCTAAAAAGGTCCAAAACGAAAAAGGCTACATGATTACTCGAATCCGAAGTGATCTGGAGGCAAATTTGAAAATTCTGATTTTGAAAAGTTTTGCGAAACAAATAGTTTTGATCATGAATTTTCTTATCCTAGAACTCCTCAACAAAATGGTGTTGTAGAGCGGAAGAATAGGACTCTTGGCGATATGGCTAGAGTCATGTTGAATAAATTTTCACTTCCGAAATATTTTTGGGCAGAAGCTGTCAGTACAGCTTGCCATATTTTAAATAGGGTACTTATTCGACCCATTTCGAAGAAAATACCCTATGAGTTTTGGTTTGGTAGGACTCCTAATGTCTTATATTTTAGAGTGTTCGGTTGTCGCTGTTTTATCCTAAATACCAAAGACAACTTAGGCAAGTTTGATGCCAAAGCTGACGACGGTATTTTTCTTTGCTATGCTGCCAATAGTAAAGGATATAGAGTGTTCAACAAACGCTCAATGATTATAGAAGAATCTACTAATGTATCTTTTGATGAGGAAAATAGTACAGCGGCTATCCCCGACGATGATGTTGAACCATCAACTTCCACACCGACGAATACTACCCCTACAACCAATACTCTGGAGGGCTTGCCGAAGAAGTTCAAGTTCAAGCCGTCACACCCAGAAAACTTGGTAATAGGTGAGGTATCACATGGAGTAAGTACTTGATCATCGTTAAGAGATTCTATTGTTAGCACTGCTTTTATTTTGCAAATTGAGCCTAAAACTATTTTAGAAGCTTTTAATGATGAATTTTGGATTTTCGCTATGCAAGAAGAACTCAACCAATTCGAAAGAAGCCAGGTCTGGGAACTTGTTCCTAAACTAGCTAACCATTCGATTATTGGTACTAAATGGGTTTTTCGTAACAAAGTAAATAAAGATGGTTCAGTTACTCGCAACAAAGCGCGTCTAGTAGCTCAAGGATACAACCAAGAGGAAGGTATCGACTACGATGAGACGTATGCTCCGGTTGCAAGACTTAAATCCATTCAGATGCTTTATGCCTTTGCAAACTTTCAGAATTTTAAACTTTTTCAAATGGATGTTAAAAGTGTTTTTCTGAATGGTTTTATTAAGGAGGAAGTTTTTGTAAAACAACTCCCTGGTTTTGAAAATCAAAAATTTCCCGATCATGTTTTCAAGCTTAAGGAAGTGCTATATGGCCTCAAACAAGCCCCCAGAGCTTGGTATGAACACCTAAGCAATTTCTTACTAGATAAAGGTTTTTCAAAATAGAAGATTGACACTACACTTTTTATCAAAAGTTTTTAAGACACCATTCTTTTAGTTCAAATTTATGTTGATGATATCATATTTGGGTCCACTAATAAAAATTTATGCCAAGATTTTGCTAAGTGTATGCAGAACAAATTTGAGATGTGCATGACGGGGGAGCTTACCTACTTCCTTGGATTGCAAGTCAAACAAACTTCACAAGGAACATTCATCAGCCAGTCAAAATACACAAAAGGATATGCTGAAGAAGTTTGATCTTGATAACGTCAAACCAATTAGCACTCCCATGGCTACTACGACCAAGCTGGAACCTGATGAAAGCGGCAAACCTGTTGACCAACGTAAGTATCGATGTATGATTGGTAGTTTACTTTATCTAACTGCTAGTCATTCCGATATCATGTTTAGTGTTTGTCTGTGTGCTCGCTATCAAGCTAGTCCTAAGGAATCACACATGTCCGCCGTTAAGCGTACCTTTCGATACGTTAAGGGTACTGTTACAGTGGGCTTGTGGTATCCCAAATCTACATCCTTTGACCTTATTGGTTATTCGGATGCTGATTTTACGGGATGCAAAGTCGACCGTAAAAGTACCAGTGGTACGTGTCATTTATTAGGCAATGCTCTAGTCTTTTGGTTTAGCAAGAAGCAAAATTCTGCCGCACTATCCACAACAGAAGCTGAATACATCGCAGCTGGTCGTTGTTGTTCACAAATTCTGTGGATGAAGTAAACCATTGCAGACTATAACCTATCTTTTATGCATATTCCTATATTCTGTGATAACACTAGTGCTATCAACCTTACTAAGAACCCTATATGTCATTCACGCACGAAACACATTAAAATTTGTCACCATTTTTTGCGTGATCATCAATAAAATGGCACTATAAATTTAGAATTTATTGACACTAATCATCAGCTGGCAGATTTCTTTACAAAACCACTATCCGAAGAGCGATTCAACTTTCTTTGTCGTGAATTACGAATTTTGGACGAAATGGTTATTCATTAAATTGGCCTGCATAAATATCGATTATGTCATATATCTTTATGTTGTCTTTGCTATGGGTACAAGCCGAAAGGGTCCTTCTGACAACAAGGCGTAAAAGCCTAAGCGACATGGTGCACTAGTCTTCGGACTACCGCTAGCTGGGATCCGGCCCCTACAGCTACCCCATGGCAGTTTCATCGTAATGATCGTTGTCATAAATCCTTGTTTATTAAATAGTTTAATTTCATTTATAACTTAATTAATTCAAAATTTTCTATATTTATTTATATTTATTACATTCATGGTTTCTTTCACAATCTCACTTTTTGAGTTTTATCAAACTTTTACATATTTTTTACACTCTATCTATTTTTTTTACTTGGCCATTTTTTGACTGCTTTGAGTTCTGGCCTTAGAACCCAGAACTCGGGCCGAACTTTGCCTCACACAGAGTTTGGACCGAGTTCGGTCTTCTATTTTCAGAACTCCCAGTTGCTCTCAGCCATCCAATTTTTTGATCCTACGGTCCAGGATCAACCCAACCAGCCGAACCCCCTTTCATATTTTTGGGTTTTCCTCCGCTCTCCTCTCCATTGCCTCCTCTAAAACCTCTCAAACTTCATCCTCTCCAAACCCTAAAATTCTCAATCTAGTGTGGTTTTTTCCCCAAACTCAAGGAGCATAGCATTTAGATACTTCTCTTCCATATTCTACTACTCTTTTGAGGTATAACTCTCTCTTTTTCTCCATCTCAATTTCAAATTCCTTTTATTATCAATGGCACCTAGGTTGTTCAATAGATAAAAGAGGGCTAGAACCGAGGGTGCTTCCTCATTGAACCCTCCTCCTTAAGATGTTCAACCCATTCATCCACTTTTCAATCCACCACCACCAAATGACCCTAACACATTCAATGACCGCATTTTTGTTTCATTAGAAGCCTCCAATGAATGGTTCAATGACTTTCGGTCAAGGAGTGTGTACACGGGTCATCCCATCAATTTTACAATATTTTTTAGATATAACTCTTTGTTTCATGATCTTTGTCTCGATGAATTAGTTTCTACAAATTCCCTCATATACTTGAATGCTATTCAAATGTTTTACTGTAATCTTACATTTAACGACACACGAATCTATTCTTGTGTCGCCGGAATTGATATCTTTTTCGATGATTTTGAACTTGCAGAATATCTCGAGATTCCAGAACCCAACTCTTAGGAAAAACTTGTCGATGCACGCAAGTTTTAATTTCCCGATGGGTCTTCTCTTAAGAGTTTCAAGGATGATTTGTGTACTCCAAACACACGTCATTGCAAGTTACTTGCAAAATTCTTTAACCCATATTTCTACGAGCTTCATCGTATCGTCTTCTCCACGATCTTGCCCAAACAGGATCGACTGATGAAGTTTCTTATTTTAAGATTTTTGCTTTGTATTATCTTCACTTCCATGTTCCGTTCAACCTTCAGCGCACTATGATGGACTGGACGATTAGTGCACGGAAGAGGCCTAAATCATTGGTCTATGCTCTTTATTTGCCAATGGTTTTTTGTGCGTTTTATGTTTCTCTGGATGAGTGCCAGTTCCTTCCATCCCCTATCTTTCTGTCTAAGGCAAGGCGGCTTCTAGCAGCTGTCGAGGCTCCTACCGAGTCCGAGCATTTCGAGTCTGATGCTCAGGCTGATGTACCTGCTTTTGGGCAACCTGCGCCCGCGCGTCCTGCTACTCTCGAGTCTATCCAGACCATGCTTCGCGATTGTTTCATGTTGGAGGACGACCGCTGGACCCAGCTCGACTATTGTACCACTTTACTGATGAGGGCCATCAGCAACTCATTGCATGACATCCGGTACACCATGTCTCGACATCCCTCTATGCCCCTTCCTATGGAGTGGGATCAATCTCGCGCCGGCTACCGTATCGACGACCCCTTGGTCATGAAATATCAGGATCTGGATACAGCTTTTGTGGATCCTCGTCGTTCGAATACTGATCCATCTGACACCGCTGGACCATCTCGTGCTCTATGATGGATGTGGTTTTGTACCTGCTGTTGCTACTGCTGATGATCTTATTTAGTTTTATGACTTATGCTTATGTAGTTTCATTTTCTTGTATGAGTACATTTTCATTTTATGTGGATCTTTGGATTTTATCTACAGTTGTTATTTCATGATTATTGTGTGCTTGCTAGTTAATCTTTTATCCAGTCTTCTGCATGTCTGTGTTTGATATTCATTTTGATATTTGATAAATGCCAAAAGGGGGAGATCTATTTGATATTCATATTGTGTGATATCTATGTTTTGGAGGAGATTATGTATATCAAGATAAGGCACATTGGTTTACAGAGAATCTATGTTTATGGGGGAGCTACTATTACGGGGGAGCTGTTGCATTCTATGCATGTTTACTCCTTTCAACTTGTGTCCATGTACGAACATTGGATATACAAATATTATTTTTGTCAATTATCAATATGGGGGAGATTTTTGACCCAAATCACAGTCAACCAAATATTGACAAATTGACACTATGATATTTGTCATAATTCAATATGACACATTAAGACAGAACTCAGTGCAAGACGGACGTCGGCTCTTTCCTGCAGCATACTCGATTTTAGAGTCTGTATTATTTTACATTTATTGAGTCTAGCTAAATGTAAACTGAGTAGCACTGGGTATTCTGGGCTTAAACCTTATCTCTAAACAAAACCAAAAGCTCCACCAAGCTAAAACTAGCCCACATAGGCCCATTGAACTTTCTGTCAGCATGGAGACAGAGTTCGGGCCGAACTCTGCCTCCATACAGAGTTCGGGCCGAATTCTGTCCCATAAATTACAGGACCCTAATTTTTAGGTTTGCTGTATGCTAGTCGTCCAACGGCCAAAAATTTGAATTCTTGACATAGAATTCTGGCCGAATTCTGCCTATCCCAACTAGTATAAATAGGCCTTGAATTCTCTCATTTTCAATCATCCAATTATCTATTCTTATCTTCTCTATAAGCCTTATACAAGCCTTAACCTTCTCATATACTAGCCACAAGCTTTCTAAGCCTAAAAGTGCTTAGTGCTATTCAGTTAGGAGTTTGTGCAAGAGTCAAGAAAGTCGTTCGGAAAATCCCAAGCATCGCCACAGCGATCTTTGTAAGAAGTTGACGTGCTCTTCTGAAGAAAAGGCACGGGGTACAACTACTATTTCACAAATAGTAGATTTAATCCTGAGCTAGAGTTCTCAGGCCTGAACTAGTCCTCCACGAGGGAAACCAGGTTAAAAATGACTGTGTTTGCATATGCTCTTTTGATCTTTTTATTTTCTTATTTACTACTCTGATTATTTACTGTTGGTGAAAAGAGTTTAATTTTTATTTGTCCATTATTGTTATAAACTCTATTCACCCCCTTCTAGAGTTGCCTATCTGTTCTTCACTATCTGCGTGGTAAACTAGCATATACTCTTTAATCTTTTTTTGGTACTTCAAAATATGCTTTACGACAGTCCAGTGCTCTTGTACTGGGTTAGACTGATATCTGCTGACCATGCCTACGACAAAGCAGATATCTGGTCTCGTACATAACATTGTATACATTAAGCTTCCTACTGCTGAAGCATAAAGAACTGCTTTTATGTTCTCTATCTGTTTAGGTGTCCTCGGACACTGCTCCTTTAATAGAGCAATTCCATGTCTAAAATGTAAGAAACATTTCTTAGAATTTTGTATACTAAAACGAGTTAGTACAGTATCGATATAGAAAGCTTAGGATAAGCGCAACATCCTTTTCTTACGATCTCGTAGAACTTTGATCCCAAGGATGTGACCTACTTTTTCTAAGTCCTTCATATCAAACTGTTTGGATAACCATACCCTTACATCAGATAACACTTTCACATTGTTTCCAATGAGCAAGATGTCATCCATATAAAGTACTAGGAACACCACCACGTTTCCGTCACACTTTCTGTATACACATGATTCATCCTGACATTGATCAAATCCATAAGATTTTATCACCTGATCAAAACATAAATTCCAAGATCTGGAAGCTTGCTTAAGTCCATAAATGGACTTCTTGAGCTTACAAATAAGATGCTCTTGGCCCTTTTCAGTGAACCCGTCTGGTTGTTTCTTATAGATATCTTCCTCAAGACTTCCATTAAGGAAAGCTATCTTGACATCCATTTGCCAAATCTCATAATCGAGATGAGCTGCAATAGATAAAAGAATCCGGATAGACTTAAGCATAGCTTCTAGAGAAAAGGTTTCCTCATAATCGATACCCTCTCTTTGAGTAAAACCTTTTGCTACAAGCCGAGCTTTAAAGGTTTCAACCTTACCGTCTGATCCTCTTTTTCTCTTATAGACCCACTTGCATCCAATGGCTTTTACACCAACGGGTGGTTCTACATGCTCCCAGACCTGATTAGAATCCATAGATTCTATTTCAGATATCATTACTTTTTGCCAAGACTCTGTATCTTTATCTTGGAGTGCTTTATTGTAGGTACATGGATCATAATGTTGTTCCTCAGGGACGAAGTCTGACGACTCTTCCAAGAATATATATCTATCAGGTTGTATCACAACCCTCCCACTACGACGAGGTACTATCGGTTGTGGTGTAACATTTGTGACATGTTATGCAGTTATTTATGGTTCAACCTCTTGTACTGTTGGTACTGAAGTACTTGGTGTCTCACCTCTCAGTTCTTCTAGAACAACTCTACTTGTGGGTTTATGGTTCATCACATAGTCTTCCTCTAAGAATCGGGCATTGGTGCTAACAATGACCTTCTGATCCTTAGGACTATAAAATAAACCTCTTTTCGTTCCTCTTGGATAGCCTACAAACAAGCGTACATCTATACGAGATTCCAATTTATCTACTTTCCTATTCAGCACATGTGCTGGACTACCCCAAATGCAAACATGTTTCAGACTAGGCTTACGTCCAATCCACAGCTCTGTGGGAGTAAGAGGTACTGACTTAGAAGGAACCAAGTTCAAAATATAAGCTGCAGTCTCTAAGGCATATCCCCAAAACGAATCTGGTAAATCTGAATAACTCATCATTGATCTAACCATCTCCATAAGAGTTCTATTCCTTCTTTCGGCTACACCATTATGCTGTGGCATTTCAGGTACAGTCAATTGGGATGTAATCCAAGCCTCTGATAAGTAATCCCTAAACTCTCCAAAGAGGTACTTGCCACCACGATCTGATCGTAATGACTTGATACATTTTCTATGACGTTTCTCCGTTTTAGCCTTGTACACTTTCAATTTCTCAAAGCACTCAGACTTACGGCGCATCAAATAAATATATCCATACATTGAATAATCGTCAATAAATGTGACAAAATATTCAAAGCCACCTCTAGATTGGATAGTCATAGGTCCATACAAATCAGAATGAACCAATTCCAACACATCTTTGGCCCTATACCCCTTTGCCGTAAAAGGCCTTTTAGTCATTTTACTTTCCAAGCAGGATTCACAGACTGGTAGTGCCTCCACTTCCAATGAACTTAAAGGTCCATCTTCAACCAGTCTTTGAATCCTTCTTAGGTTAATATGCCCCAATCGCAAGTGCCAAAGATATGTTTAGTTCATACAAGAAGGTTCTTTTCTCTTATTTAAGTTAGATGACATATTATTCATTTCCATAAGTTACATTGTGGCGAAATAGGATTAATGACATACAGATTATCAACCAATGCACCAGAACAGATAAAATGTTTATTCTTTCTAATAAAAATATTGTCATTAAAATAAACTGAATATCCATCCTTAACTAACATAGAAACATAAACTAAATTCCTTCTAAGTGAAGGTGCATAAAGACAATCTCTCAATGTCAAAGACTTATTTCTACCAAAAGATAAAGTAACATATCCTAATGCAATGATCTCTACTTTTGTAGCATCACCCATGAATAAGTATATCTCTCCATCACTGAGCCGTCTCGTTTTTTGGAACCCGCGCAATGTATTACAGACATGATTAGTGGCTCCTGTATCTACACACCAGGTGCGGTAGATAACACCGCTAAACATGTTTCAACTACTAGTAAATGAGATATACCTTCTTTGTTCCCTTGTTTGAGAAGTGGACAATCAGTCTTCCAATGTCCTGACCCTTTGTACTTGAAACATTTGCCTTTCGGCTTTTTCAACGTGCCTTGAGGTCCCGTGCCCTTCTTTACTGAGTTTGCCTATTTTTGAATGTTATTCTTCTTCTTACCGCCTTTTAGCTTAGAAGTAGAAGCCTTTTCAGAAACAAAAACATGACCACTCTGCCTAAAGAGAGATTCTGCATCCTATAGCTCTTTTGCAAGTTTTGCCAAACTATACAACCTTTTGTTCATGTTGTAATTAAGGCAGAAATTGTCAAAACTTTTAGGCAGAGTCTCGAGAATGATATCGACCTGGAATTCTCCATCGATTTCAGCTCCAAGGATCTCCATCTCATTCAGATGACCCATCATCCTGAGAACATGATCCCTTACTGGTATAACCTCAGCCATTTTTGTATTCATCAAACACTTCATAGCAAACTGCCTAGCTGCTCTACTCTGATGTCCGAAGAGTTACTTGAGGTTATACATCATGTCATAAGCCATGGCCATGGCCTGATGCTGATGTTACAGTACATTTGACATAGATGCCAGAATATAACACCGCGCCATCTTATCTGCCTTTTTCTACTTCTTATAAGCCTCTTTGACCTCTTCATCAGAGTTAGCATCAGGCTTAGGTGGGTATTCCTCAATAAGTATATATTTGTACTCCTCAGCAGTCAAGACAATATCCAGATTACGTTTCCAGTCAATATAATTAGGTCCAATAAGTTTGTTTTCTTTAAGAATCACCATAAATGAACTGAAAGAACCCATTTTTGAAATCCTGAGAATCACATGAATAAAAATTATGTAGGGCAAAAACTTTTTGAATTAATTAAATAGAAATTTACCAACACCTTGAACATCATGAATTTAGCATAACATGATAGTGTGGACATATACAAATTCAACTTTGTTTAAGTAGGTACTACCTATTAATTTTACTATCATGTCAACATAACTTTATGACAAATAAAATTAATATGTTGGTCTTGCTCTGGTCATACAAATAATAGCAGTGACTCCGATGGGGAGGATACCATTATTTGTATCTAAGTGTATACCATTACTTAATACTAAGTCCATTACCTTGTAATGAGTTCCTTCAGATGGAGAAGTGAGCACATACTATGTAACTTTCTACAATTATTCCTAAGGAAGTTTGTAATGGTGATCCATAATTATACTCATCCGATATGGAGGAAGGTACTAAAGCCAACGAGCAAGTATAAAAACATCACCTAAAAACCAGTAATGGAGACCATATGATTTATACTAAACAAATATCCTCTTCCACTTAGTTATTTAACAATGAGAGTTTTTCTACTAGTTGATATTATGTGCATGTTGTCAATTATTAATGTAGGCTTGGTTTTTCAAAAAAAATAGCCACATAATAATAAACATGCATAATCAGAAAAAGCAAAAAGACAACAAATACGAGAAAAATATCTAACTATTATGGTCATATTTCCTACTCCGTCCTCAACTACCCATATCCAAAATCTGGCGCTGCGCAGATCTATTCGGGGTTCGACCTGCCCGGTCAGGTCGCGGGGTTCGGTTCAGGGCAGCACCCCGATTTGTTTTAAGAAAGGTTTTGGCTGTCGATTCCTTCATCGAAAATCATCTGTCTGCGTCTGGACTGCTTAAAACCAGCATCTCGTCCGACGTCAGAAACATCCACTACTGCCATCACGATTGATCAAAAATAATTAAAATTACATCAATCATATGCCTTCCGAAGGAGTTCACATATAATCTAGATTGAAAAATTAAAATAATAAGCATGATCAACCCTCGTGATTTTAATTACATCCATAGCAACAACAACATCCATGACATGTCTGTGGATTAAACAACACAATCAAAAATATACATTGGACCATAATAGTTGGATCTAAGATGCCTGTAAAATTGACTTAGAACAGATCTACATCTACCGACTATTACACAACGCAGGTTTTATTGGACAATATGGCCGTGTCAATCAATACGCAGATCCAAAGTGGCTCTGATACCAATTGATGAAATTAGGATTCCCAGGACCCTTACTTTGGTGTGCATATTGATCGATAAAAAGTTAAACAGATTTAATACGTGTTCTAACCCTTCATAGGCGTAAACTAGGGTTCACGAATTATACCCGCAGTGGGAAGAAGACAAGTAGTTCCTGGCAATCTCGAACGGAAGACCCCAAGATCTTCTATACGTATTCATTCCTCGAGTTGGACGTCGTGTGGGCGACGATCTTCCAACCTTTTCTTCTCATTGACAGCCCACTCTTTCTCTCCTTATGTGAATCACGAATTGAGAGAAAGCTTCAGATTTCTGATCAGTCATATGACAGCCAGAGAATAGAGGATATATATAGGCTACGACAGGGACCATAAGGAGAAATTAGGGTTAAGCCTCCTAACGGATCTGGATATCCCGTGTTCAGTCCGAACACACAATCCAGGCCCATTAATAATAGCTCGGTCCACTAATGAGCTATTGTTGTACTACCTTCCTAATCCTAAATTATGTTTGTGGGCTCCTTTTATTATATGCTTGTTTGGCTCCCCATGTTAAGATATCGAATGTCCGTCGATCAAATTAAGTTACTGACAACTATATTGATTCGACATCTTTTATTCTTAAGTAGTACCGCTCAACTTTATTTGTCATGTCGGATATAATCCACTTGCAGTGTTTATATGACAATCCTTATGATCTCCTTAAGGAGACACCATCAACCCGATGTATTGGAACATGAATTCTATTTATAATCAACAACCCATCATACACACAATGTTATTACCCAATTCATAGAGGTTGTTGACCCATATTGAATCTCACTCTTTCATGAGTCAAAGTAATGCATATTGCTTATACATGTCTGTTATTATATCCGGATTAAGAGCACAAGCATCCATAATAATAGAGGTGTTTGTTCACTTATGTAGTCAGTACAAAGAGAACAACCTAAAGTTGTTCTGTTCAATACACTCACAGTGTACTAGTGTAAACCTATAGTCAAGATAGACTAATACCAACACTACAACCTTTCTAATAGATTGTCCAAGTCCATCTAGGTTATGAACTATTTATATACTCCATAGAAAACTGATAATAAGATCTTCTGTGTGACACCACACACCATATTATCTATAATATAGAATATCAGACATTTACATTAATACTTGCAACAAATACAATATGCCAACATTTGCCCATATGATTCTCATTCAAAATTTAAGAAAATAAGGTTACTACAAAAGTGATACTTTTAGTATATATAACCCTAACAATAGCATGATGGAGCTGATCCCCAATATCGCCTTCACTCAAGATGATATGCTCCTAGAAGACCATCGACATGATTGATCTCTCTACAGTACTGGATATGTCAATACCATAAAGGTCGATCGTATTCTAGTTGACCCAGCATCTGTACTACGCATTATGCCAAAGACTCTATTAGATGCGCTGAAGATCCCAGTCCATAATCTCTCTGCAACAATCACGACTATTCTGGGGTTCAATTTCGGAAGAAGTAAACCATTGGAAAAAGATTCATCTAAAAGTCCAAATAGGCAATCTCCACACGAAGGTCACTTTCTATGTGATTGAGAATCACATCTTCTACAATGTCTTATTGAAGATCGTGGTTGCATGAACATAACATTATGACATCCACTCTCCATCAATGCTTCAAGTATGTTGATGACAATGGAGAAGTCCGAAAGGAAGTGGCTGATCTTAACCCCTTTCGAGGCATCGAAGCATATTTTACGGACTCCAGAATGTATAAAGAAGAGTTCATAAATGTGGTACTGGCCATGGACACCGAAGAAGAACGTCAAGAGAATCCAGATGATGTCCTGGTGATTCCGGGATGCACTTCTCATCCTTTGTCTTCTCAGACGCTGACCATCAATCTTTCTTTTTCTGTTAAGCACCCTCTTGCTGAAAAGACGAAGCATAGGAAGATCACCTCTTCTGAGCCTCTTGCTATCGACCTTCGTCGTAACAAACCTTTTTCTTCCCCTCCTCTTGTTATCAATCTTAGCAAGACATCGGCTAAGATCAAGAGCACTATTGTAAATGATGATGTAATTATCAATAAACTAGCATCTCCTTTGCAGTATATCGATGTCAATTATTATACTCAATGTTATCTACAAATTCTGGATAACTTCGAACGCCTTATATTAGGGGCAGTTCAACCTCTTCAAGATGAAGTATCACTGGAATCAGTACAAGATTCATTCTTTTTGGCTCCCTCTCGGAAGAAAGATGAACATCCTATTCTCTTTAGCAAAAGATTGAATCACAAGGCTACATCTGATAGCAATGCTGAAAATGACGATAATGGCTGACTTCAACTACGTCATTATAGTCAACAATCGAAGAACATTATCCAAACAATAGGCTACAACTTCAAAACCGGCCTCAATGGTGGTAGGGGAAGGCAAACTCTTATTGGTATACCTGCTCCAAAAGGAAAGTCACTACAATATTACAACAGAACAAAGCATGGGTTAGGCTACACCTCGTCGATCATGACTAGGGGTGAGCATTATTCGGTTTTGAACCGAAAACCGAACCGAACCGAACCGAACCGAATAAGAGATTCGGTTCGGTTTTGAAAAAAATCGGTTCGGTTTCGGTTTTGAAAATACTAAAATTTCTTATTCGGTTTCGGTTTCGGTTTTGGGTTTCGGTTTCGGTTCAAAACCGAAAACCGAATAAGAAATTTTAGTTTATATATATATATATATATATATATATATATATATATATATATGTATTAATTATAGGTATATACTAAATATATATAGATATATACTATAGGTATATATATATAGAGATATATACTATATATATATAATAAATATATCTAGGTATATTTAGTTATTATATATATTAACAAAAAAACACAAAAAAAACCAAAAAAAATAGAATAAACCGAATAAACCGAAAACCGAACCGAATTAATTCGGTTCGGTTCGATTCGGTTATTGACCAATTCGGTTCGGTTTCGGTTTTGCTTATTCGGTTTCGGTCGAATTCGGTTTTGCTTATTCGGTTCGGTTTTAAACCGAATAAACCGAATGCTCACCCCTAATCATGACCCCAGACGCTTTCGAGTCTGACAAAGAAGAGCGATCTAATTTTTCTGACTTTGCTTCATGGGATTTGGACACCAGCGTAGGTCACATCCATCGGGTGACCTTATCTTCCAATATGGTGACCGCCGAGTCCTCAGAAGACGACAACGACTTTACTGAAGTCCTTGAATCTGATCCTTGGGCACAAATAATGGATACTCAATAGGAACTTCACTTCGAGCAACGCGAACCACCTACTGAAGATCAATTGGTCTAGGTCGACGGAGACGAAGCTTCTCCAAGGCTAATCTTCATCAACAAAAGTCTTCATGAAGCGGATAAACAGAAACTAATTAAGCTCATTAGGGAAAACATTATCATATTCGCCTGGAGCTATGAGGATATGCCAGGATTAGATCCTCAGATCGCTACCCACAAGCTCAACATCCTAATAATGCAAGGCCAGTTAAACAACAACAATGTCGATTCCGACCTGATATGATGGGCGCTATAGAAGCTAAAGTCAAGAAGCTCATTGCTTGTGGCTTTGTTAGAGAAGAATAATATCCCGACTGGGTCACTAATGTCATCCCAGTTATGAAGAAAACAGGGAAGGTCCGAGTCTCCATCGACTTTAGAGACCTTAATGAAGCTTGTTCCAAGGATGAGTTCTCTCTTCCGATCAGTACTGATGTCATGATCGAGAACACTTGAGGGTTTGAGCGAATGTCTTTCATGGACGAGTTTTTCGAATATAATCTGATCAGGATGAACTCCAAAGATAAAAAACATACATCTTTCTGTACTCCTCTAGGGGTCTACTGGTACACAGTCATGCCGTTTGGTCTCAAGAATGCTGGTGCAACCTATCAGCGGGCCATGAGTACCATTTTTCATAAATATTTACGGAAGACAGTTGAATGCTATGTCAACGATATTGCTGTCAAAAGTCGTCTAAAGGAAGATCACATCCAAGACTTAAGAACTATATTAAATCTAATATGTCAGCATCAACTCAAGATGAATCCCACCAAGTCATTCCTGGAAATCTCTAGTGGCAAATTCCTTAGATTCGTTATTACCTCTAAGCGTATACACGTTGACCAAGAGATGCGTCCTCCACGCAACCTAAAAGAACTACGAGGATTCCAGGGATACTTGCCTACATCATGAGATTCATCTCAAATCTCTCTG
The DNA here is from genome assembly GCA_029216955.1 of Iris pallida. Lineage (NCBI taxonomy): Eukaryota > Viridiplantae > Streptophyta > Magnoliopsida > Asparagales > Iridaceae > Iris > Iris pallida. Next base: position 17,862,640 of record JANAVB010034418.1, read on the forward strand.
GACGCTGCAGACCGTTCACTGAACTAATAAAGAAAGGTGTATCTTTCGTTTGGACCGAAGAATATTGGTAAACATTCGAAGACATAAAGCGGTACTTGATGAACCCTCCAGTCCTAGTGCCTCCAGTCACAAGAATCCCTATGTGTAACGCCCCAGTCCCATAATACTTAGGACTAAGTACGTAGACATGCCAGCTGTATAGATACGAGATATATAGAATCCTCGTATGTATACATAAGATGTAAAATACAGTAAACCATAGACACACTAAATCTCATCCAAAAATAAATAAATAATGATATAAAATAAACTTTAAATTGTCACGTAAAATGTTGGGCGGAGACAAATCCACTACCAACCAATTTAATTGAGAAGAGAATACAAGGGATAAATTTGTCGAGCGGAGCAAAAGACGATCCAAAAGCAACCATCTCGAAGCAAGAGAGTAACACATAGCCTTGGCTAGAGCAGCTGCGAAAAGTCACAAGCACACACTTGGAGGAATCACCAGGTCCTCAGAGGGATATAACAAGATACAGGAAGAACATGCCATAAATTGAATATAAAGCATCTCAACAATAATTTGGACCCTAATAAGGTTCAGTAACTTATCATCGAAGCAGTTAACCATAGTATGTTCGAGCAATGGATTATTCTCTAGGTGCCTTATTAGCTCAGAAGAACAAGGAAGGTCATGAGCAAGCCATCTATTTGCTCAGTCACATGATGATTGGTGCTGAACATCGATACACCCTAGTGGAAAAAGAATGTTTAGTCCTGATGTTTGCTGTTCAAAAAATACAATATTAAATCACGGGTTAAACCATTTATGTCATCTCCAGAGTCAACCCTCTCCGAACTTTGATGAAGAAATCCAGTACACTTAATTCCAGACTTGCTACATGGACCATATTACTGGCACAATATGATATGGTCTATGTCCCATAAAAGTCCGTTAAGGGTCAAGCCCTAGCTGATTTTCTGGCTGCTTATCCGATCCCTGAGACATCTAAACTCTATGACAAAATTCCTGATGAAACTCTAGAATCCAACATGACTTCAGAAGAAATCTTCGTTTGGCATCTATTCTTTGATGGTGCCTCTAGAATCGGACCCAAGGGCACTATCGTCGCTGGAGTTGGAATCATTTTGGTATCTGCAGGAGGACTGGCCATTCAAAGGGCTTATTCTTTGGATGAGCCACGCTCTAACAATGTTGCTGAATACAATGCTCTACTCATCGGTCTCCAATTAGCCAAACAATTGGATATCGAATACCTTGAAGTTTACGGAGATTCTAAACTGATTGTCAATCAGGTTAGTGGTACATATGAAGTTCGACATCAAGATCTCGTTCCATATCAAGAAGCAGCAGTCAAATTGGATACATCATTCAAAGGCTTCTTTATTGAACATGTACGATGAGCTTGCAATATAGAAGCTGATGCGCTTGCTAATCTAGTGGCAGTATAAGCAATCCCTGTGAAAAGACAACAGATGATCGTCATCACCAAAAGGGAGTTATTTTGCATTGAGAATAATTTGCATTTAGAATCCAGCAATTCAGTTAAAGTTTGCACGACAAGTGAAGACTGGAGAGCTCCTTCAGAATTTGCATCTACACAGATTTTATTCATCAACCTTCAGAATTTCTGCATCCGACTGCAACATCATAGCCCTTCGAAGCTTGGGGCATGGATGTCATTGGTCCTATTAATCTGCCATCATCTCGAGGACATCGGTTTATCCTAGCTATAATTGATTACTTCTCAAAATAGGCCGAAGCTATACCCTTACCAGAAGTCAAGACAAGCAGTGCCATCAACTTCATCAAACATCATGCGATCTATAGATTCGGTGTTCCTCATCGAATCATCTATGATAATGGACCACAGTTCATCAACCAGAAGTTAACTCAATTTTGTGATGATAACTGGATCAAAAATGTTGCTTCTACAGTCTACAATCCCGCAGCTAACGGTTTGGCGGAAGCATTCAACAAAACGATCATCAAGCTTCTCAAGAAGTTCGTTTCCACCAATAAATAAAACTGGAGAAAAAAGCTTGGAGAATGTTTATGCACCTATCGTACTACCATACGTACTCCGACTGGCTGGACACCTTTCTCTTTGGTGTATGGATGTGAAGCTGTCCTACCGTTGGAGATTCAGATCCCATCACTGAGAATTGCTATTGCCAACGAACTTAGAACAGAAAATAATGATCATCTTCGACTTCAGAAGCTTGAAGCACTTGACGAGAAGTAGCTACTAGCTCAACAACACATTGAGCTATATCAAGCCCGAATCTCAAAAGCCTTCAACCGTAAAGTCAAAGTACGAGCATTTTAAAAAGACGAGCTAGTCCTTACCGTCAGACGTCCTATGACTATGACACACATGAGCAAAGGCAAGTTCGAACCAAAATGGGAGGGTCCCTACGTTATAAGCAAAGTTTTCTCTAACAGAGCTTATCAACTGTCTGCGATGGATGGCCGAATCACCATGATGCCTATTAACGACAAATTCCTGAAGAAGTACCATGTTTGAAAGTGTGTACTGTATTTTTTAACAAATATTATACATACTTCAAATCTTTGAATCCCCAGCAGAGTCTATCCAAATCTTATCATCATTGACAACGTCTACTACATCATTACAAACTTTATCTTTAAAACCCAACTATTTTAAAAGATATCTTGTTCTTGAGTCCCAGTTGGCCCAAGGATAATCAATAAATATGCGAATTCATGTCCACATTACCTCTGAATTCTATTATCCACATCAAACAATTTGTCACATCCATATTTTCTACTATATGTATCTATGACTTATTACAGAACTAGTAAATATACAAAATCATAACAAATGAGCAAACAAAAATGTTCTTTATTTATTTCTCCATAAAAAGGAGTAAAGGACTACATTGGAAGTAAACTACACCTTGGAATATATGAAAGCTACATCAAAATAAGAAACATTTAAGATGCGATACTTTTATTCATTTGCTCGAGGATGAAAATAGTAGGGGAAGTACCATCCCCTCAACCATCATGCATATGAAGGGTCCAGCTGATCAGGGTTTTCAGGAGCTGGTTGACTAGAGCTTCCTATACCATTATCTTCTGGTTCTGGCTCTTCCTTGATATCCACTTCGACTTTTGGAATTATCTCTTCCAAGACAGTGACTTCAATTTTAGGAGTTATTTCCTCCTTAATGGTTATCGGTTCCTTTTTGATAGAAGGAGACAATACTTCCTCTTTGATGGCAACTTCAGCTTTTGTAGTCACTATAGATGTTACAAAAAGGCAAAAAGAAATAAGAGTTAGAGTCATGAAAGATTGTAAGAAACAAGTGATTTTAACTCTACAATAGAGTTTTTTTTTTCTAAAAAAGATTGCGTATACATTGCAACAGTTCTCAAATCAAATTCATAGATGGCACATCACTCAGTTAGCGCTTGCGCAAAACATCAGATGGCACATCATGTTTATGAAATGTCAAAAGGCACAAGACGTCATTATTTATTTATTTTTTAGCCGAACACTCTGAAAGAGGTGGCATAGTTTACAGATGGCGCAAAGCATCGACCAACACTCTGAAAGAGGTGGTCGACGTTGGCGCTTGATGGCGCTTCGCAAGAACGGTGCGAACGTTCGGATCTTCTTCGCCAATCAGTTTTTCTCACCTTTGAGAGTGGGGTTCGCCTCTTCGGCTCTCGTCGATGGCATGACGTGCCGTGGCACCATTAAAGGTGGCACATACGAAGCAGTTCTGGCCACTATCTTTCCTTTCTTAGCTGCAGTTCTCTTTGGGGCTATTTCGATTGATCGAAAGCTTCGAGAATTGAAGAATTTGAAGAGCTCGAGAAGAAGAAAATTCAAGTAAAAGTGTTTTCTCTCTCTCTAGTCGGCTATTTATAGCCTAAAACTATTTGTAATAGTCGTACAATCCACGCCCAAAACTCGGGGACTGTTACGATTCTGCCATGCGCCAAGCACATATAAACGCTTCTTATTCAAAAGTATTCCAAATTATGAAGTTGTTCAAATTTGATAACTTTGAAGGGGGTCTTGTAGAAGCTCAAAAAGTATGAACATCATCATGCGCTACTCATAATTGGCGACAACATTCAAATAGTCAAATGGCGCCAGACAGCAGATGGCGTGTGACATCAATTGGTGTTAGACTTCAAATGGCGCTGGCTGACACATGGTAAGCTTCATCGAGAAGCTAAAATTATTTTCTTTATGACTTACAGCACGTCAGTCGAGAAAATCTGTTCGATTCCCGAGCGCGCGGCACTCAAGAAGATTATGTCAGATATGTCAGATTTGTCATAATGATCAAACAACTGTCTCGTGCCATTTGCAGTTGGTGCTAAATAATCCTTCAGAAAGACACTAAAACAGCAATTAGCGCTTGACGCCACCCAAGAATTGGCACTATTCGATCAAATCATCTAGAAGCAGTTAGATGAGGTGGCGTACAAGCCACTAATCTCGAAGAACATGTACGTGATACTGCCCACGACCAAGCGCATCTCCATCACAGAATGCCACGCATCCAAGCAGTTAAACCAACTGTTCGTAACGATTGGATGAATGGCACGCCAATTGTAGTGTGCACCAATCATGATAAATACTTAACAGTTATCTCTAAACTCTATAAATAGAGTTTCAAATCACTTCACAAGCATCACTAATGATCATTATCTCATAAGCAATTGCTGCAGCACTCTCCAAAGGCTTTCTTCTTCGATATCACATTGTCCAAGAGATAAAGTGATCATCTTCTGATCAAATTTCTACAATTATACTTCCCCAGAAATCTATTTGTACTCTTGTACACACTCTTCTCAGTTTGTAATCAAACAACTTTTGTTTTTATAAATAGTGAGATGGGTGAGGAGGAATACAGAGCTCCCGAGGTGAAAGATCCAATCGTAGGTCAGCAATGGATGAATCCTATTAAGTGCAAAATATATTTAAGATTATTTGCTATAAAGAACATGTTTGAAATTAAATATGTCAAGAATAAAAGGAAGAAGATCTGGGATGTGTGTCAAGAAGATACTTGTCTATGGATGTGTAGAGTCAGAATTTAACCAGATAAGACAACTTGTACACTTAGACAACTTAATGAAGAACACACTTGCAAGCATACCTCATAGCTGCAAAACCAAATGGCTAAAAACAAATTCATCTCTGATGTCTTGGATGATGACATTAAGGCACACCATTATTCATGGAAGGCAAAGGATATTTAGAAGTAGATGTGGTCCAAGTTTACAGTAAAGGTCTCATATTGGAATGCACATAGAGCATTATTTAGAGTCAAGGCAATATTGTTTGGTGGTTATGATGAGAGTTATATAAAAGCTTCTGAGGTTGCAACGCAGGTTATGAGATCCAACCCTGGGAGTGTAGCTTTTTGTAGGAATGTACCAGGGACAAATGAATGCATTTATGCATAGGGTACAATGCAAGCTTTACTGGTGTGGAATGTACCAGGGACAAATGAATGCATTTTGCAATGCAGAGAATGCGGCGACACCACAAGGAGCTAATGGTAGAAATTTTCAGTAGAGATTTGCAGTAGTAGCATAGATCGACCTATATTTTAAATTAAATTATTTTAATTGAATTTCTGTCATAGCAATTTATTCAAGACTTTTCATTCTATAGATCATGGTTCATTAAATTTCGAGGACGAAATTTGTTTAAGGGGGGTAGAGTTGTCAACCCCTTGACCAATTTTACCCTCTCTTTTTTTCTCTTTATTTATAAGCATTATTCAATTGTCACTTACATTGGTTATAATTCATATTGGTTTATTGAAATATTCTATATAGAGGGACCAATTGGTAATATAGGAACTGGCAGGGACTTTATAGCAAAAGTCCCAAATTCAAATATCCTTTCAACAGAACCCTTCAACGAATTCAATTTGAATTCAAATTGAAGATCAACCCAAATCCTTTTCATCCCATCTCCTCTTCATCTCAGATTTAGCAATTAGGTATATATATATATATATAGGGTAGCAAATCGAATCATTGGATTTCCGAAACCCTAACAACATTCTGCGCCCCCTGTTCAGAAGGAGTGACTAAGGAAGAGAGGGCTCGATTGGAACAGGGCTTGCAATTTTTCAATAGGTAAATCCCTCCCTTCCTATCTACCATGCTTTAATACTGCAGGAACCAGTTGTTTATCTCAATCGATGAAGACCTAGATGCTTGTAGAAATGCCTAAGAGGAATCTATGGGAAAGATGGAACAATGTTAGATACTTCCATCTCTTATTTTAGTAGGAGACCATAGGAGTTATCAATAGCTAATATGATCATTACGTTTATTCTATCAACCAACTCATTTATATTCGATAATTGTTTATTTTGTTCCTTGCTGTGTATTTTTTGATGTTCAGTTTATCATTTAGTTATCTATTTACATCATTTCATCATAGGAGTACCTGTCCCCTGAACCTAATGGGTATTTGATTGGTTCCATTTGTTCTCATGAAAATCTGTAAGCAGTATGGATGATACATACGTATAGGATGCAAGGAAACTTCTGGGTATTTACTAAAGGAATGATATAAGAGCACTTGCACACTTACTGCTAGGAATTTGCCTTATTATTCAGTAAACATTGAAGGCGTACCTTCCTCTATACTCAAAGGTGATACTAGCATATGAGTTCTCCTAGTATCTAAGGGATATTACAGGTTAACCCTCCTCCTGTACACCAACTGGAAGTTGACAATTGAAATGTTCATATTATCAAATAAGCATTTCACCTTTTGACCCACACAGAGAAGGTGCTGATCTTATAGGCATCCCTGACAAGTACAGATAGCCCCATGTGCTGACCATAAGAAGCAGGGGCCTGGCTAGTTCCTACAGGACAACCTGGGTTATTTATACTTGGTAAACGAGGGCATGGTTCACTTTGAAGCATAGATTGTTGTGTGTAAAAAATTAGGATGTATCAGTGAGAGAATTTAGTCAGGGCATATGGATGTACTGTAGTCCTAAACTGTACTGTATTTAACAGATATGTCCTACAAACATATCACCATTACATGTATCTTCAATCTGGATGTGTTTGAATATCTGTTTCTGCACCTGTGCAAACCAACAGGTTTTGGGTAGGCAGGGGACAGTTTCCTGTTGTCAGTGAACATTGATGGAGAGTTTAACCCAGGCTATAGGACCTTTGGGTATTTGCAGGTACCAATAAAGGGTATGGAGTGGTAAAAAGTTGGGACAGTAGACTAGGATGACCCTTCATTAACCTTGTATAAATTGGTACTCTTCCCATAGTGTGTCTCGAGTGTAAAATTCTAATGTTCATTGATACTGGGAGCCTTGTTCTGTTTTTGGAAGAAACAATGACAAGTCGACTTGGCATTGACTGGATGTGATGGAAATGACAGATACCAATTGTTTTGAATTTGGCTTCATGTTTGTATAATAGCATATTATGTTGAAATATACTTACCATCGCAAGGTTGGTATGATAGGTAAATGCAAACTCAGTATTGGTGTTTTCAGTTTCAATTGAATAATGATTTCTGATTTGGAGACTTGTGTGTATGAAAACAGGGACTTTCGTACATTGTACAAATTCGTATACTGATTAGGGGGCTGACCCTGTTGTCTTTTGTCTAAGCAATGCCTGAGATTGGGGTTTCTCCTGCACACAGGAAACATAGATTTTTCAGCCTCTTAAATTGGACTAAGCTGGATTGGGTAGTTACAATATGGAACTTATGTGGGTATGTCCTACAGGTATACAAGTACCACTGAATAAGGGAGGACTGTAACCCTGGTAACAGACATGAAAGGGGATGCAGGAATCCAACATAGGAAAACTCAATTTGGGCATTGTACTAACTCATGCCTATATTCAGTCCTCTTTTGAATAACAGTCCCATGTACATATCAGTCCTAAGGTGTTAATTAAGGCTGAATTATAGGGAAATACTAGGACAGTTGCTTGGTAAGATATGGCTAGTAGGATTAAGCAATAAGTCACCTTGAGTATAAGGTTATCAGGGTGAAATGGTTACCAGATAGGTACATGACACTTAACTTATAGGTTCACAAGGTGACAGGAAATAAACAGGGTTCAAGTGTGAACTTGTGTATTGAGAGGTAAAGTTTACATAAGACCCACCATTCCTTCCTGTGACTAAAAATATGTTTTGATAGAGCCTTGGAGTTCAAAAAAAAACTGATTATGTTTTAGCATGCTGGAAACCTGCCACACCTGCCATATAGCTACCTTAGAGTAATATCAGTAAGACAGGAGACATAACTGGATACTCATTTACGACATAACATATTTAGAGGCCTATTGAGAGGGTAAATAGAGTAACATGATCTAGAAACCTAACCAATAAATAGATAGGCTAGTTATCAATAATAGTTGTGTATTTGACATCATGTATATGGTATAAACAGGTTACTTGGATCATGATACGGATTGTAGTTTGTACCCGCAGCTCAGGACCTAAGACAAGTATACCTTGCCTTTCTACACAGCTTTATTTATATGCACTATCTTTATTATTATCCAGTTTTCTTATATTTTGTCATGTACCTTTCATATCCTGTTTATATACTTGTATCATTGCTATATAGACCATGTTCATCGTTAGCTTGTATTTTATTGGATATGTTTTTGAGCCTTGATCAAGTCGTGTCGTGAGTCGTGAATCGAACTGCTTTTCCTCCGTGTCTTGAACCTTGAGGCTAACCTATGAGTCCACGATAGGGACAAGGGTTAGTAGTTATTGGTCCACACCTGCGAGTCCACACTAGGGATGAGGGTGATGCTAGCCTGCGAGTCCACGCTAGGGACGAGGGTTAGTAGTAGATGCTAGCCTGCGAGTCCACGCTAGGGACGAGGGTTAGTAATAGAGGCTAGCCTGCGAGTCCACGCTAGGGACGAGGGTTAGTAGTATAGGGTTTACGCCTGCGAGTCCACAATAGGGACGAGGGTGATGCTAACCTGCGAGTCCACGCTAGGGACGAGGGTTAGTAGTAGATGCTAACCTGCGAGTCCACGCTAGGGACGAGGGTTAGTAGTAGAGGCTAGCCTGCGAGTCCACACTAGGGACGAGGGTTAGTAGTTCAAACCTGCGAGTACACATTAGGGACGAGGGTTTGAGTTTTTGTTTCGGTTATCCGTTGACACCTTGACATGAGTTCTATCGTCCTCGTTCAGCAGTTCATTTATGTGTAGACAGTGCATAGATTCGTGCTTTATTCATTGCTCAATTTTACTGGTTTATTCTATATTTTTCTCCATGCATAATAAACTGTTAGAAAGGCTCGTTTTTATGTATCATGCTAGTCCTCTGAGGACCTGATGATCTCTTCAGGTTAGCCGAGTTTGAGTTAGGAGCAGACCAGAGGGTTGAGCCAGCATCAGATCGCATCGCTTGCACTTGAGGTGGTCTAGATTAGCAGTTTTTATTCAGTTAGTTACTCCATGTATTCTTTTATTTTCTTCCGTCTATTGGTAGTGGATTTGTGTCCACCAGACGTGACAGTAATTCTTGATATTCAGCTTATTCATTATTATTCAGTTCATGTCTTTTCATTGATCTTGACTGTGACATGATTATTCTGTGGATGAGATATAGTTTTCCCATGATACTAGATTGCCGTGACTTGAGTATATACAACGTACTACCGTCGACACTGCGGCGTAGGCTGGGCTTGGACACGTTTCGTATCCGAAAAGCGGGTGCGGGTCTTGACAGGGTACAATGCAAGCTTTACTGGATTCATAAACGGTTATGGTTGTAAACCATTAGTTGGATTGGATGGGTAACATTTGAAAGGAAAGCATGGGGGTATGTTTATCTGCAACAGCTTTAGATGGCAACAATGGGTTTAGTTGTTCCCAATTGCCATTTATCTCTGTACATCTAAAAGCGAAGCTACATGGGTCCATTTTCTTAGTATGATCAAACACAAGCTGTTGCAACATCCAGGAAAGATATCATTCATATCTGATATGTAGAAAGGTTTAGGCAGTGTTAATGACAAAGAATTCTATGGACATCCCCATAGCTTTTGCTTTAGACATTTCTATAAGAACTTCAAGTCCCATATTAATGCTATCCTACAGATGAAGCATCTTACATGGGGGTGCCAGGGAGGACCAGTTGGAGGGAACCAAAAAACACCAAGGGTACCAAGACCACACAAAGAACCAAAAGAAAAGGTTCAACGGCTGAACAACACTTTTTACAAGAGGCTAAAGGTTTCAAGGGGTAAGAAGAAGGCACGACAACAATCAGGTCCTTCAAATGCAACACCACATATGCCTTCAACAAATTACATGGCTCCAAGAGCTTCAACAGTCAATTTCATGGCTCCAAGACCTTCAGTTGGTGAACTGATACAACATCACTTGGCAATAAACCTGGTAGGGCTAATGACATTGCATCATGTCTACCACCAAGGGGCTCAACCAGTTCAGTTTTTAGACCTTCATGAAACCATAATGTTAGAGTCAACAGCAGCAGCAATAGCAAGCAGCAATAGTAGCCAACCAATAAAAGTACAGTGAAGATGTTAGGCCATTTTGTAAACATGTTAGGCCATGTTGTAAACATCCTTAAAGTGAACATTTTGTGAATAGCAGTAGACATTTTATGAAGCGAAGTGAACATGTTTCTAGTTGTTAAAGTGAACATGTAAACTAAAGATATTTTATTTTGTAAACTGCAATGAAAGTTCAATATCATGAACGAATTATATGTTGGCCTTAATATGGATCTTTGGCCTTATTCTGGATCTTGTGTGGCCTTAGTGCCCTTGTATTGCATTGGATTATGTAATATATAATGTAATGTAATCTGTATCCTAGATAGCTGGGATATATATGTTCAAAACATTGTTCAAAACTGCAGCTTGTGTGTTTGATTCCTAGACAACTAGAAAGTAGTATTGTATGGATTTTTGACTTGCACCATGTAAAGTAGTACTGATGGGGTTGTCTATAGAATGTTTAATCTGTGTCTAAACTGCAGTAGCAGTAGCATTGTTCAAAACTGCATGTCTTTTTGACAACACAAGCACACAATCAATTTATGACAAAATAATGGTCTGTTTTCTTCAAAACATTATTACATTCATATAGTAGATCAAGTACAAGATTTCAGATTTCAACTTTACATAGCAAATTATTTTCCAAATTTTTTTACACAACTTTTCTAAAGTTGTGTTCTCTATAATTTGAACATGAATTTCAGAGTTGTTATTGTCACTAACAGTAGCCTCATTCAACCATTAGAATGCATTATTGTATTTTAAGCATTGTAAGAATCTTCTTTCCTTGTTGTGGTCCTTTTTGACATCAAAATAGCTCTCCTTCCTCCATAATTTGGATTAGGGCAAGTAGTTTCTTCCCAAGGGCATTCATTCCTCCAATGACCTAAGTCACCACATAAGAAACAACCTTCTCTTTTAATTGTTGAATATGAGCTTCCAGATCTTGAGCCCAAAATAACAACATCCAGCCATTGAAAATTCGAGCAGAGAGAGCACTTCAAAAATTTCCTCCCGGGATTTGCCTTAGTATTTGACTTCGAAAGATACCTAATCCCCTTGCACTTTCCAATCTTGCAAGGTGGGCTCAAGAACGAACACTCATCTTTGTAGAGCCTAAAAATTGCGCCATGTTTCTATTGCTCATCAATCAAGTTGCGCCCCGAAAATCAAGATGCGCCACTATTATGAAACTCAGAGATAAAACTGTGCCACTGACCAGGCTACGCCAAATATCAGACTGCGCTCCTTTGTATTGCGCCAAAGTCTACGTGGTACCTGACAAATAATTGCCATCATTAACTGACTGTACTGACAACTGATAGCATAGTGAACGAAGAAAATCTCTTCGAATCCCGCAAAGCACGGCGCTCGAGATGATCTGTTATGAATTGACGACAACTGTCCCGCGCACTCTATGAGTTGTGCCTAGGCGCAATCTGAACAAATTCTCTTTATACATTTAGATGCTGCCACGTGCCTATGTACTGAGTTGCACTTAGGTGCAACCTAATCAAGCGCAGTCTGACTCGTTGACTGAAGCTCGCGCAACTTGGTAAAGTTGAAGCAACTTACGTTTTAGAGTAGGATGACGTGGCACACATGCCACTAATCTCTCAAAACATGTCCACTACTCTGTACACGACCATGCACATTTCAATCATATGATGCCACGCATCTAAATACAGTTAGTGCACGTTCAAGTAACTGAATGGAAGTTGCGTAACCTGAAGTTGGCGCAACCTAAAGTTGGCGCAACCTAAAGTGGCACAGTTTAACCTCGCGCACATCAGAATAACTGCTAAAACAGTTATTTCCAGAACTCTATAAATAGAGTTTCCAATCATTATCAAGGCATAACAGTGATCACAGAGATCAAAAACTCTTGCAAAATTGCTGCTGTATTCTCCAGAGGCTCTAGTCTTCAAGTTTACATAGTCCAAGGGATAAAGTAATCGTCTTCTGATTAGATTCCTAAAGTTATACTTCTCCAGAATTTATTGTACTTTATACGATTCCTTTAAAGTTTGTTATAAATTTTTTGTTTTTGTAAACAAAATGACAACTCTGCTGGGGACGACTTTCTCCTCCGATGAGAAGGTGACAACTCAATGTGATGCTGTGTCGATTGGCAAGACGCAGAAGACTCATATTGCTCAAGTCAACCAGACAGCCTACGAGGATATGATCAACAACAAGAGCAACAAGCGCGCTGTGGCTATCACCAAGAACAAGACTGTGTAGACTCCTAAGTCTTCCATAGTTGCTGTTGCACAGGCGCAACCTGCTCCTATTGCCCAGGCGCAATCTGTTTCTGTGGCTCAGCCGCAGCCTGCTTCAGTTGCCCACGTACAACCTACTCCCTCTACCGCCAAGGCACAGTCCACTCATTCTGCAGCAAAGGCACAGTCTATTAACTTTGCTTCTTTTGCCTGCGCACAATCCACTCCCCTTGCTGCCAAGGCTCAGTCCACTCGTTCTGCTGCCAAGGCACAGTCAACCCATATTGCGGCCAAGATGCAACCTGTTGCTAGGGTACAACTTGTAGCCTATTTGGCTATGGCACAACCTAAGCCTCTGCTATTCAGGCGCAGCTTGCACACCATGTTGCCCTGGCACAACCTAAAGGAACTAGTGTCTTGGCTATTCCCTCTTCTCCTCCAGTTCTGAACTCGGAGAATCCATGTTCTAGTGCCAAAACTAGGCAGAACAAAGGGAAGGGTCCTTTGACATTTCCTCAACTGGCACAACCTGTGCCTAAGGTGGTTCCACAACAAAACAGAGAGAAACACTTTTTAGCTAACCCTTCACAAAATAAAGGAAAGCACCCTTTGGTCTTTTCTCAATCTTCCCTAGTCTATGAATCATAGGAAGATATATCAGATTATATTCCTTTAAACAGAGGTCTTCAAATCTCTGCCAAAGGAAAGAATACTGATCAAAGAGGCATTTTGTCTACCCCTATGGCAACTACTCAAGATCTTCCAACTTTGTATATTTTAAGATCCAAGCAAAGAAAGTTGCTGGTATCTCAAACATATGCACCAGGAGCAGAATTCTCTAATTTACGCGCTTATCTTAACAGGCGTCAATCAGTGTCAACCTCGATGAAACGTAAAAATCCTATGCCGAGAGCCAATTTGCACCAGAAATAAAAGTTTGAAAACAAGAACCCAATCACTTATGCCAATGTGTTAAGTACTTCTTTGTACACTCACGGAACTAAGCATCTTAAGAACCGGAGTCATGTTCCTAACATCATTAAGGAATATGTTCCTCCGTCTTCTCCTCGTCCTGTAGTGGTGACTAATCTCCGGGAACGTCTTACACAAAGATGGGAGATCACAGAGATGTCTCACTCACCTCTGAATCACTCATCAGAATGCTACTGCCTTCATGAAGTGGTCATCAAGTGTTGTTTCCAATCAGCTAAACGATCTGTCTTCGATTGGATGAACTATGCTTCAACTCTTGAACCTATGATGGGAGATAAAGATGAGTTGTTATATGCTTCTGTCAACATGACTTCCCGAGATACTGGGGTAGAAAATCCTCAAAGCGTGGCACGTCTTACAATCCGAGTCAGCAATACTTGAGACAACTCCGTGAATCTAGTGAAGGGGTCTTTCAACATACCAGATCGAAAGATCAGAACTTTGATCAAGATGTCTTCAATTAGGAAGATCTTTCCATTACTCAACTGAGAGAAGATTCTTTGTCTGATTTTGACGTAGATAGTGAAAGTTCTGAACAAACTATCTCGTCAATAATGGCAAGAGAGGTTACAACATATGCCATTACAGAAGACCAAGATGCTTCTAGTTCAGCCAGTCAAGAGCAACGAATTGCTGTACTGGAAGACAAACTGAAGACCATGGCTGAAATGGTCGAAAGTATTCACACTATAATCGTGGCCCAACATGCAGTGCCACCGGTTATAAATCTTGCTACAAATCCTGAGCTCATAGCATCTTTTGTACCTGTTAATATTGGTCCGGGGGTACAACCTCCCCAGGTTATTTCTGTACCAATCCAAGCTGCTCCTAGTCAATCTGGTGCTGGGGGTGGTAATTACCATGCTGTTCTTCCTCCTAACAACTTAAATCAACCCACCAATTCCCAGACATCAAGGGATGCTAATGAGGCTGTAAAACTCTTACACACTCTGTTTGAGGCCTTTAAGCAGAAGGATGCTGTACAAAGACTTGGGATAAAACAACCTTATCCTGCTGAATGGAAGGAGGTTCAATTTCCTCCAAAATACAAGCTTTCCACTATTATGCTATTTGACGGTAGCACTTCTCCAAGTCAGTATATTAATCACTTTGAAGTGATGACTGACCAATTGCAGCCAAATGATGCTCTCCGTACCATAGTGTTCATCGGTTGTTTAGCCGGTACAGCATATGACTGGTATCGTAGCTTGCCTGATGGCTGTATAACTTTATTTGCTGGTTTCAAGCAAATATTCTTGGAACGGTTCTATAAGGGGGTCAATGATATGACTATGTCTGCCCTTATTAAAATTAAACAAAGACACAATGAATCCACAGAGAGTTTTATTGAAAGATTCTGTCGAGAGGTACTTAAAATGCTTTTAGGAACTCCATCACCTGTAACAATAAATACTTATAAATCAAACTTGTTGCATATTATCAGCATGTGGACGGGATCAACACAATTCCAAGATTGGCCTTCTTTCATTGTGAATGCCAAGGCTACGGAGGTTAGCGTTGAAAAGTTTAAGCAGTTAGGAGTTCAAATGACTCATCCTAACCAAGATGAACATTCCACACCCGGTGCTAATAATTGCCAGAACAATCGCAAGGGTAAAGAAACATTGGCCATCAATCTCAAAGGTAAGGAGTCGTTGGCTGTGAATATTGCTCAAACGACACCCACTCCATCAGTACCACCACAAAAAGCACCTCGTCCAAAAGAAGAGTATTCTTTTGACGAAGATGATATTATGAGCATCTTCGATTATTTAATCAAAAGCAATAAGCTTCAACTGCCAGATGCAAAACGGCCAGAAGATGTAGGTAAGACTGACCACCCTAAATATTATGTTTATCACAGATTTATAGGACATCCAACCCGAGTATGTTACATGCTCAAAGGCAAAATTCAGGAGATGGTCAACTCTGGAGCAGTTACCCTCCAACATGATGAGATGTGACAGCCAATGTCGTCTCTGTACAGTTTGGTGATTTTCCACAACAAATAGTACAATATGGTGTTGGTCCCATTCCGAAGGCTACTCTCGAAATCGTGAACCTCCCACCTCCCCAATAGGAAGGACTTGTTCCCTTATCCACTGATAAAGAAGAAATTATATAGATTCATCCAGATCTTGTAGCAGACTTTGAAGCGCCTTCTTCTTACAATCAAAAGAAGCGCTCCAAAACTAAATCCAAGAACTGCAATATGGTATCCTTTGAACCAGTAGCAGAAGAAAAAATTCTAATTGGCACCATATCTGGGAAACCTTATCTTCGAGAATATCCTAAAACTCAAGAAAATCTTGCCCCATCTCCTGATGTTCCTCCTGCTTTATCTTCCCATGTTGAGAATATACCATCTATATCCTTACCAGTGGTGGAACCAATTCCTCCCAAACCAACATCAGCAGACAAGGGAAAACAACCTGTCCGCTTTGACAAAGCATTGAAGAAGTCCTCATCTCTTGGATTTGAAAAGCCATATAATTTTGATATATTGGCTCAATTGGCTAACACTCCAGCAAGATTGTCAATCTTTGAACTCTTACGTCTCTCAAAAGAAACTCGAGAGACGTTAAGTGAAGCCTTGATGTAGGCTGATGCTTGTCTTGCTCTTCTCAAGAAGCCCAAAAAGGAGCCGATCAGCTGTACATATTGTCATAGTGTATTTGAACTGATGCCTAACATTACTTTTACACAAGACGACATGTTGTTAGAAGACAATTGTCATGATCGTCCTCTCTATTTCACGGGGTATGTGGACACCATGAAAGTTAATCGCATTCTGATTGACCCAGGGTCAGCTCTTAGTATCATGTCAAAGTCTTTGCTGGATGCTTTGAAGATCCCAATGCATAATCTTTCTACAACTATCACTACTATCTTGGGGTTCAATCAAGGAAGAAGTGAACCTTTGGGGAAGATACGCCTGAAACTCCAAATCGGCAATCTTCGTACCAAGGTGACTTTTTATGTGATTGATAATAATGGCTCATACAATGCTTTGCTGGGAAGACCATTCCTCCATGAACACAACATTGTACCTTCTACTCTCTATCAATGTTTCAAATATGTAGATGGCAATGGAGAAGTACAGAAAGAAGTTGTAGACCTAAATCCTTTCAAGGGAGTTGAAGCGTACTGCAACGACTCTCGCCAGTACAAAGAGGAATTCATGAAGGTGGTGTTAGCAATGGATACAGATGAAGAACAAAAAAGCGTGCCGAATGATACTCTGGTGATTCCTGTCAAAGGACGTACTTCCTGTCCTTAGTCTTCCAAACCACTGACTATCTACCTTCCTTCTCACAAGAAGTAGCTTCCTGGTGTTAGTCAGGAACAAAGGGAGCTTACCTCTTCTGAGCCACTTGTAATTGACCTTCGTCGTAAAAAGCTCCCTCCTCCTTCTCGTTCCTCTTCTCCCCCTCTGGTTATCAATCCGACTAAGCCTTTTAAGGCTAAAAGTCCTGTTGTAAATGATGATGTAAAGATCAATAAAGCATCTCCTTTGCATTATACTGATGTCTCTGATTATACTCAATGTTATTTGGATATGCTCGATAGCTTTAAACCACTTACAGTAGGAGTTGTATCATCTCTCCAAAATGCGGTATCACTAGATTCAATAAAAGAATCGTACTTCTTAGTACCATCTCGAAAGAAAGGAGAAACCCCTATACTTTTTAATAGAAGAGAAGAACAAAAAATCATGCTTGACAACGATGATAAGGATGATACAGGAAGGCTATAATTACGTCGCTATAGTCCAAAATCCAAGGCAATCATCCGTAAAATGAGCTATGATTTCCGAACTGGTCTCAATAGTGGTAAAGGAAGACGAATTCCTATTCGTATTTCTGTTCCAAAAGGAAAATCACAATAATATTCAGTAAAACAAAGCGGGGATTATGTTATACTTTACCACTTCCGACTCCAGAAGCTTCCGAATCCGATAAAGATGAACGATCTAACTCTTCTGGTTCCATTTCATAGGATTCTGATACCAGTATTGGTCTTGTTCATCGAATAACAATATCTTCTAACATGGTATCTGCCGAGTTCTCAGAAGATGACGAAGATGATATTGAAGAAGCTCCTGAAGTGGACCCTTGGACACAAAGGGTGGACAATCAGTGGGAACTCTATTTTGAATAACGAGAGCCACCTACTGAGGATCAACTAGTCCAGATCGATGTTGGAGAGAAGGGTATATCGCGACCAATCTTCATTAGCAAAAATATCCTAGAGGATGATAAACAAGAATTGATTCACCTCATTCGTGAATACATTGATGTCTTCGCCTGATTAGATCCTCAAGTCGCTACTCATAAACTTAACATCTTGCTTAATGCTAAACCAGTCAAACAAAAGCAACGACGATTCAAGCCTGAGATGATGGATACGATTGATGATGAAGTCAAAAAGCTTATTGTTTGCGGTTTTATCAGAGAAGAACACCATCCTGACTGGGTAGCCAACGTTGTACCAGTTTTAAAAAAGACCAAAAAAGTTTGGGTATGCATAGACTTTCGAGATCTTAATGATTCTTGCCCTAAAGATGAATTTCCTTTCCCAATTACTGATGTCATGATCGACAATACTTGTGGATTTGAACAAATTTCTTTCATGGATGGGTTTTCTGGATATAATCAAATCTGGATGAATCCTAAAGATGAAAAACATACTTCATTCCGTACTCCTCACGGAGTATACTATTATACAGTCATGAGTACTATCTTTCGAGATCATTTATGAAAGACCGTCGAATGCTATGTTGACGATATTGCTGTCAAAAGTCGTCTAAAGGAAGATCACATCCAAGATTTAAGAACTATCTTCAATCTAATGCGCCAGCATCAACTCAAAATGAACCCCACCAAGTCTTTCTTGGGTGTCTCTAGTGGCAAATTTCTCGGATTCGTCATTACCTCTAAAGGTATACACGTTGATCCCGAGAAGATCAAAGCCATTCAAGAGATGCATCCTCCACGCAACCTAAAAGAGCTACGAGGATTCCAAGGTCGACTTGCGTACATCAGGAGGTTCATTTCGAATTTATCTAGACGTTGCAGACCATTTACTCAGTTAATGAAGAAAGGTGTATCTTTCATTTAGACAGAAAAATGTCAAAGAGCATTTGATGACATAAAGCGGTATTTGATGAATCCACTAGTCCTTGTGCCATCGATCTCAGGAATACCCTTCTTGATGTATGTCCCGACGATGGACCATTCATTGGAAGCGTTGCTGGCTCAGAAGAACAAAGAAGGTCGTGGACAAGCCATCTACTACCTTAGTCAAACGATGATTGGAGCTGAACATCGTTATAGTCCGGTGGAGAAGGAATGTTTAGCCTTAATGTTTGATGTTCAAAAGATAAGACATTACATTATCGGCCAAACTATTCATGTTATTTCCCGAGTCAATCCTTTTCGGATCTTAATAAAGAAGCCCAACACACTCAATTCTAGGCTTGCTACATAGGCAATATTATTAGCACAATATGATATGGTATATGTTCCTCAAAAGTCTGTGAAAGGCCAAGCACTAGCTGATTTCTTAGCAGCTCATCCTGTCCCTAAAATATCTAAGCTCTATGATGAAATTCCAGACGAGACATTGGAATCAAATATGATCTCAGAAGAATTTCCTATTTGGCGTTTGTTCTTCGACGGAGCATCTAGAATTGGACCAGGAGGCACCCTTGTCGCTGGAGTGGGAATTGTTCTCGTTTCACCAGATGGATTAACTATCCAGAGGGCTTATTCCTTAGATGAGTCGTGCTCCAATAATGTCGCAGAATACAATGCTTTGCTCATTGGACTCCAATTAGCCAAACAACTGGATATTGAATATCTCGAAGTATATGAAAATTCTAAGCGGATTATTAATCAGGTTAGAGGCACATACGAAGTCCGACATCAAGATCTGGTACCATACCACGAAGCTGCAGTCCGAATAGCTTCTTCGTTCAAAGGGTTCTTCATCGAACATGTACGTCGAGCTTGTAACACCGAAGCTGATGCCTTGGCTAACTTATCTGCAGAATTGGTAATTCCAGTCAAAAGACAACAAATGGTTGTTATCTCTAATAGAGAATTATTTTATATCAAAAAAAACCATAACATTGAATACAATAATTCAACTGAAGTCAATGTTATCAGTGAAGACTGGAGAGCACCTTTTATCGACTTTGCAGTATATGACATACTACCTAACGATCCTAAAGAAGCTACAAGTATCCGTCAGCGATCGCTTCAATTCTACTATAATTATACCTCCAAAACTCTC